>JAPYZR010008652.1:0-13208 GCA_030522945.1 Trichopria nigra | reverse complement strand
GGTGATTAAAAATGGTTTCTTTCTAAAAAAATCGCGTTTTCTTTCATAAAATGTGCCGTAACTTTTTTTGAGTGAACAATAACCAAATTTGGGCTTCGGTATCTGAAAGGGGGATCATTTTTACGTCGGAAATTGTTTTTGAAAAATGTTTAAACTTTTTTTTTTCATACAAAGTGAGAGCCGCACAGTTGTGGTACATTTTGCTTCCTCTTGGTCCTTAATGGGTTAAGGACGCGCAAACACTAAAAAAATGGGTGTAAACACTAAAAAAATTGGGGTTTACACCCAATTGGGTGTCATTTCGGACACCGAACATATTTTTTTCTGTGAGGGATAGCGACAGTATAGGGTTGAATTTTGAAATTTGATCCGGTAAAAAATAAAAGAATTGTCCCGAAATACTATATATATAGCACATTTCGGACGTACTCAACTTTTCCACTCCGCAAAGTCGTTATTCCGATATGAAATTTGTTTTAATATTCCCGGCAGAAATTTCATTAAGGGTGCTCGGTTTATTTGAAAAGCCGAAGAACAGGCAGGGAAAGCGGTGCGGACGGATGGTCGAGGTAGAGGCGGGCGGGTGGTTGGATAATTCAGTAGTAACAGCCGGGCGAGACGTATATAAGAACGGGTATAAGGGGTAGGGTCAGGCGCCAGGTCCAAACAGGGCGGTTCTTCGGGAAGGTTGGCGGCGGGGGAGGGTTGCCGGATCTTTTCTCGAGCATCATTTCCCGAACCTCCGTTACTTCCGGAAACGGGGCAAACAGTTTACATAGCCGCTCGCGCGTTTCGGAGCGCTTTTTGCCCGCTAGTACAGTGCAACCCCCCTCCAGCCGACGGGGAAAAGCACCCGACGACGCGAGGGGAGGATGGAGGAAGAGCGATTTCTTGTAAAAAAAAAAAAGGAAAAAAAAAAGAAAGAAAGAAAGAAAATGGTCCGACGGTTAAGAGCGAATCTCGGGGCCGGAACGAACAGATGGCGAGATAAAGGAATAACGCCACGCGGTGAAAGAAGCATTGCGGATCGTTGAAAATTGCATCGCATTTATCAATTATAAATTTCACTGCGGATGTGCATCCGGTAAAGTTCGTCGTCGCCGGTGGTGCGGCATTTCTACCAGGATTTGAAACGTTTTAAAAGATTTTGAGAAGCAAATCGTTCTCGATTTTTGTCCGAGCTGAGTGGTCATGTTTTATTCATACTACCAAGTTTTTCCTCTTTTTTTTTTTGCTTGGAAGTTATGGTGTTATTAGTCCGACATCATTTTTTGATCATGAAATAATAATGGATACGACTACTCACTTTCTTGGCTTAAAAAAGAGTTCCGAAATATTTTTCAAGAAACCGATATTTGGATGTGTAAGAATTGGGTACGAGACCACGTAACGTTCTCTATTGTTTCATCGCGTTGGAAAAAGTAGTTGCTGAATAATATTGAATTCAAATTCGTAATCGATATAATCTATATAAAAAACATAAAAAGCCAGTTCGCTTATTTTTTCACATAACAAGTTCCTTAGACGTTTATAATTCAGCCGCCATTTTGAATTTTTGAATTTGGCTTCAGATGCTTAATCAATTTTTCTATTATATATTATCGATTATTTTCGATATCGATTGACATTGCAGTCGACGAAACGACGAAATGCTGTCGATTTTCTGACGTTTCGTCCGCCACATTGAAACTATGTTGAAATTGATGTTTCTATTTAAAATTGAAAATGAACTAAAATATACAGGAGAAAAATATCATTTTTTGCACTTAAATCCTGAAAAATATCGGAAAATTTATTTTATTCAATTTAGACGTTAAAATGTGACGATTCCCCGACCACTTACTGGGCGTTTCTACTTAAATTGATGAATTTCTCCTTTTTAGGTCATGAAAAGAAAAATAGGGTATTTTGAAAAATTCTAAGTGCGAAGCGTTTTTAACTTTTCTTCGCATAATCTCTTGTCATATGCCATTGACCATTGGTCTGAAATGCACGATTTTTACTGTTCTATTATTAGAGGAGTGTCTTCCGAAAAAGCATTTCTTAGTAAAATAACAAAATGTCAGCTGTTGAAAAAAGCTAAGTATGGGAACATTTCTGGTGTGATTCTTTTATTTTCATCAAGAGGTATAAAAGAATGCAATTTTTAGAAAATGGATCACATCAGGAAATAAATCTATTTCTACGGCGTTTGGTTAAATGTAACTTGTCTTTGATTGCCGAAATTTGTCGGACTTTCCAATTGAAAATTTCATTTCGTATCGATGTAATTCACGACGTATCCGTTTCAAATTTTCACTCGAAATCCCCAGAGAAAAGCGAGGAGATTACGGGACGGGTTGAAAAACGAGGCGAGGAAACGCGAGTAGCGCACTAGGATAAAAAAAGGGGGGGGGGAGGGGGAAAGTCAGGAGACAAAAAAGGACGAAGAGCTCTCTTCGCAGCAACGCAGGCTCTTTGCTCGCTTTTCATGTCGACTTCCGGTCTGAGATCGCGCTTAAAGTGATCGAGGCTCTTTTTGCCCGGTCCCAGAAATGACTTGTTCAATTCGCGTCTCCTTCCGTGGCTCCGTTCGCGTATATATATATATATATATATCGCGTGTACGCATCGTATATAGCTGTTCCCTGGGACTCGCTTCCGTCGCAATTAGTGGCGTGCATCGCGCTCGAGGGTCGGACACTCCCGTATACTTTTCTCCAAAGTTGGCGCTTTTCGTGGATTCCTTGGTTTTTTTCGCAGGTAATTACCGCGAGGCGAGGTCGTTTAACGAGCCGGTTTTATCTCGACTCCTCTACTCCTTTTCCGTTTCAAAAACTCACGGAGATATCTTTCCAAAAAGCACTTATCTTGTCTTGGGAAATTAAATCTTATCTACCATTTTCGACATTTTTCTTGCCTTCGCAGCGACCGCCGCCGTGAGATAATGCGCTTTTCCGAGGAACTTTTAAGGGCTGCGAATAAGTAGGGCTCGGGAATTTTAATTCCAATTAATGTTTCATATCGGTTTTCGATTGCGCTTCCTTATGTACGCTCCAATTAAGCTCTAACGAGGTTTATCGAGTACGGACGCATTTATTTCTTTTTTTTTTTAATATTATTATTTCTCGTGCGAAACTGGAGTGATGCAACCTTTTCATGTTGTACTTTTCAAATATAGAGGAAGATGGATGCACGCAGATGATTTTCATGTTAATTATATGCAGATTTGCATGTTTCTAGATTTACTACTTTTTTCTACGAAGACTAAAATTTGTGTCATAATATATTGCAAGTCTATAATTGTTCTCTGTTTATAAGGATATAATGTAACTTTGTGTGCCGAAAATGTAGGGTCACATTTATGAATTTATTAAAAAATTAAAAGATTTTTTTTATAAAATATTCGACTCGTGAAATCCAAGCGTGTATATAAAAACGGTCATTCCGATACCTGATAATTATACGTCTGTATACTTATATATAAACCAGTATTTGGAGTACATTGATGAAATATTTTTATAGAATATTTTATGTTCTGCCTTTTAAACCCATTCAATCTAACATAAACACGCGTCGGGAAATGAAAAATTTCCAATAATTAAAATTCTACCATGACGTATATACATCTCTTATTGGAACAATAATAATGTATTTTGCATTCCGCGTGTTTGATGCGTTATCGGTGCGTGATGGATGATCAACGAGATGCGGAATACTTGAAATTAAAAAAATATTATTAATCGCATATTTATTCAATATTTTTTATTGAGTATATATGTATATCAACTTTCCCGCATGATAAATTCACGTTACTCAAGAATCGTATAGTAGATATTTTGGGGTGCACTTCAAAAAACAAGTGATGTTAAAAATGATTTATTTGTTATTAAATAAAAAAAAGGAAAACACGAAAAAAAAAATTACATAAAAATAAAGTGATACATATATATATACAAAAGTAATTTTATTCGCACTATTTATCGACACTTGTGTGGCCTTTTCTTTTACTTACCTTAATTAAAATTCCAATTCATTTGACTGGTGTAAAAAATCAATTTTTAATTGTAATTCGACGGTCAAAATGCCGGTATTCTCGTATGGTATGCATCGCCATTTTTTTGTTCCCACTTAATAAGGAACAGGTAAAAAAGTCACAAACAGAATATTTAATTTAAAATAAAAATAATTTTATTTCATAAAAATAATAATGTAAAATAAAAATAACAAATTCAATTTAAAAATTTGAATCAATATTATTTTTTTGAATCTTGCATTTTCAAATGTTTTATAAAATAAATGTAATTTTTAGGTTTTATTACTTTTATTTTTCATTTTTATTTAAACCCAGTTACTACCAAAATCATTCATAATTCTTGCAATGCTGCCATATCATATATTGTTCTTTTCATGTCACATATTCGATATATCTGCAAAATTTTTAATAATAGTAATGGATTTTAATATACTCATTCGAATCCGGTACTCGTTTTAAATTCCTGACAAAATTCGAAACTTTTCACCATAATTTCAGCCGTCACATTTCTATCTGTTAATTGTAATTTATAATTTCTGTTGAAGTATCAAATAACGATATGCATTAGAAGTAATAGGTTACGATGGGTTCAGTAATTCTTTTCGGTTCAGCAATTCATTGTAAATTGTAAGTTTTAAGAGCAATATACTTTTTCCGTGCTGCAGTTACAAAAAAAAAGAAACTATCACATATTTGAATCACGAGTTTACACCCCCCCCCCCGACCTTCTTTCGACCATTAATAATTATTGAATTAGCCGTATAGTATTAAAGACGAGAGAGATTGGTAAAAAAATTTTATCCGTCGAAACGTTTGAGAATGTAGTTGAGCGATTTGTCACTATACGGTTGTGCACATTGGCGGGAGTTACGATTTCGCAAACGGTCCTTCCATTCAGCCGAGAAAAGTCGACTAGTCTACCGAGAATGGCCATTAATCAGATGTCGTAGTATAAAAAGGGATTCCGGTAAGAATAACAAAAAAAGGCTTTTCTTTAACTCTTTAAAAGCCGTTTCTTGGCAAAAGAGAGGACTGGGTTGCAGAAAAATTATTCCCAATATGAAGTGTTTGGTCATTTATACAAGGTTGACATTTTTTCAGGTATTGGTTGTAAAATTTACGTTTATATTTTTTGTAAATTGTGACAACTATGAAATACACGAATATACGCGGAATTGCTTATCATTAAATTCTGTACAACTTTTATTTGAATCACTTTTTCATTTTAATTTGTCACAAAATTGTCATTGTTTCAAAAAATTATACGTGAACAAAATTTTTGTACCGACCTTTATTATGTTAAATTTGATTAATTACAACCTCCATCCTAAGTAATAGTATATAATCTCAATATATAACGTTTATGAAAGAAATAACCATGATATATTTGTTCTTTAATTGTGAATTGTTGTCTTTGGATGTCTTCAATTTTCTTCCTAAACATTATACTTCCAAATCTATACTATTAATTTCTCGCATACTACTATGTATGATCTGGTAGAAAACCGATAGATTCGTATAAGACCTACTATGCTGCCTTTGTTTTATTCCATCGAATTTTGTAATTTATTCCATCATACCGTGAAGCTTGCGTAGCTTATAAGGATCTAATAATGTTTCAAACTTGTTTGACTTGTAGATAATTTTTAATACGAGTTAATGGATGCTTCGAGATTTCCGTCAATGCTGTATTTTCTCCATCTCCTTTCAATATTCTCATTGCAAATTCAAATACATCAGTCTCATGTATTCTACAAAAGAAAAACGTATGGATATACATTAAAAAATAATTTAATTTACTCCGTGACCAAATTCAATACTTCAATTTAACCCCCAAGTAGCAGTAACTCAGAAAAACAATTCTAAGAAGTCCGTGATTACGGTTCACTGATTGGCTAATACCTCCGTTCGTCAATTAGCGCGGAGCGACACCGGGGAATAGAATAAAAGGTAGGCATGGTGTATAGTTATCCGAAGTGATCAATGTACGGGATGGACTGGGGCAGGCAAAAGCTTTAAATGGAGACAAAGAATGGAATCTCGAAAACTATCGACTTTCGACTTGTCTTAACAATTTTTGAACATTGGAAAGAAAAAGAGAGATTAGGTTGGCAGTTGAAACTTTTCGTGATCCTACTCCAGAACAGCTGGAGCAGAACCGAACAGTATCGAATACATCGTAGAAAGAGTGTGCAGTGGTTGGCTCACGGTTCCATTTTTCAGGCTCTACGTAAATCGATATGAAGTCAAAGTTGTTTTTAAAAATTTGAAACGAAAATTCGTGGAAAATCGCAAGAGAATGAGGCAGTCTTGATTTCGAAGTTCTTTAGATACTTGGCGACTCCGTGTGATTTGTTCATCCAGTATAATACTACAATAAAAGAGGCGCACCAAGGAACGATCACCCGTGAAATTCAAACTATGTTTGAAGAAGCGAAAGGTCGATTCACTTCGTTAAACCCTCCGTTATCGAACAGGGCAACATTCCGCCTGACGGTCCAACGTGACAACTTCGAAACCTACAATTAGGCTCGTCTATCGTAACCGGGTACAACAAATTAAAAAGCACAGGCTTTTACGTCCCAGGATACAAGAGACGAGGACGACCCAGCCCATTACACGGTATTGCTCTCTGGTCGGCAAATTATTGATCTCCAATTTTCAAGCGCGGGCCGACTATCTGCAGAAAATAAAAAGCAGGCGTAAAAACAGAAATGTTGCCATCGATGTGAACAAACGAAGAGAAGACAATACGGATACTCCGCCTAACCAATTATCATTTTACAATGATATGTTTTGTCTCGTGAAATTAGGTCTGTCCAAGATGTCTTTTATATGTTTCCTAGTCTAGAACCAGTAATCTAGACAGAATCGATACAGCGCCACGATTAATTTCTACTAGGGCTTTTATTATTTGTTTATGGTTGGTACATGGAAAAGAAGTATTCCTTACCATATGCGCAGTATTTTTATTTCGATTATGTAATGTGAAATAACTGTTGAAAGTTGCGTGCTGGTTTTGGAACATTTGGTTTTACTTAATTTATCTAGACGCAAAAGTGTAACCAGAACAATAAACCAGACATAAATTTAGGTGAATACGCAGTACGGAAGTAATCCTCTGATCTAGTTTTGTTATCAACAATGAATCCGATATTCAACCAGGCATCCATACCGGATTCAATTTCATGTCCACATCGAAACCATTAAAAACGGTAAAATAGTAGTCAAAATAAGAGGGTGGAAACCGCAGATGAATGCGTAGATTTAAAGGTATATAGTGGAATTCTATATTTGTTCCCAATTACCGAAGTTTCGAAAAAAAACCTACGTTAAACCTACATCACGGATTTCAACTTCCGCTGTAAATCCTCATGTTGAGTGTTAACCGTATAAAGAGTTTAAAGAAACAGCTTCTCAGTGACGTAAAGTACAGAAATCTCAATTCCTTCTAACAGATTAGAATGGACGGAAAAAATGTCTGTTTTTTGTATCCGACGTGGAAAAGATTTTCGAAGATGTGAAGAAATATAAATTTTTATAGGAAGGATATATAACGAAAAACATTTCCAGAAAGACATTAACAATGGCGCGGGGATTACATGCGGCAATGTCGATACGGAGCGAATGGGCTTTTTCTCTCACTATTCCTCGCGGTCTCGTTAGCTCCTAGACTGTTTCATCTTTTCGCATCTGGAAAACATTTTTAATGGTTTCTCCCTTTCACTGCATTTCTCGTGGGAATGTTTTTTTCCTCCTTTTTCCACTCCGTCTTTCCTTATCACCGGTATCGCGGCCGCTTTGTTTTGCGCCCCATCCATTTTTCTCGTTCATCCCGTATATTTATACCCCCTGTTTCCGTACCCCCCTCCCCTGGCCCCCGGGAAAAGAATTCCCCCCCCGGAAATTTTATTTTTACTTTTCCCGCCCCCCCCCCCCCCCCCCCCCCCGGTTACGGTTAGGACAGACTTGCCCCGGCAACTCGTCGTACATCACACCGTGCACCGAATCGGACAATTGCAGGCATTGCACTTCGCCGCGTTGCGATTCCCAGCTTCGGGTCAATTCGCATGGAAACTTGAACCCTGCTCGGGCGAGAACGAAAGCCCCGACGCTGAGCGACTACCCCCCGGGCTTCGGGAAGTTCGCTCAACTTTGAATGTTCACTTAAGTCCAACTTTACGTGCAAATGTATACGGATGAACACATCTGTGGCGAAGGCGCTAAAATCGAAATTCGACGTCAACACTTTTCATTCAGCCTCGGAATAAAACGACTATTGATAATTGAGTACTATCAAACAATTGGATTGTCATTGGACAAACCAGTAATTGGCTTAGAGCTCCGAGCTTCAGAGGGTAAATTAGTGTTGCAGCAACTATTTTCATAAGTAAACCTGCAGAGCGATCTCTTTGGTTTTAAGGAGCTTTGGATATTCTTTTCAGCTAAATGCAACGAGTCACCATTCAGATAAAAATGCAAAAAGTTTTGTAATAACTATTTTTACGATTAATAAAATAATGGCTGTGATAATGGTAATTACGATAATGGTGACGATGATGATAGTAATGGCGATACTGATGAACGAGAAGAAGAGCCATTATATAATTAATTGCATTTTTATAATTTTTATGTATATTATTTCTTTTATTCATCTTTTATTACGTATGGGTTCTTCATGGTCTAAAATAGTATAATAATTATTTTCAAGTTTCCAAGAGTTTTGATGCTCTCGTATTCTTGTTTTCACGAATAACTTTTTGTCTGCCCTACAATAAAAGTTACATATACCGTTCTATAAATTAAGAAAGTTGAAAATTTTTTAAATCAATTCAATTTCCAGCATTGAAAAATTACTTCCAATTAAAAGTAGCACATATATAAAAGTTCATCATGCTCAACGAGTCTGACGTTATCGTGTGGTTTGCAATTCAATTTATTATCTAGATTCTCGCAGGCACAAACAGAAAATTGCCTGGGGCTCTCCGTACAAAGTTGAAAACGGGTTCGAATCATCTTGTCAAGGTAAACACTTCTTGTCTTCCTGAGGTTGCAGTCTCTCCATGGTCGGTGACCCCGTCTAAACAAGTATTCCGGCCAGAGGTCCAGAACAGACGAAGCCCTCGAAGGAATTTCTCGTTAGACCATCAGTATTACGATCTTCATCGAACATACACGACTAATAACAAAAATTTTGCGTTTGCCAACTACAAACAACCGTTTATTTATAGGAGGGATACCTTTCCTTGTTTGCGAGAGGTTGCTCGAGTCGATGTATTGAATTTGGTCAAATGAAACAAACAAAGGACATGGATTTTTTTAAATATAAATCTAAATATGGAATAAAAAAATGTTCGTCCGAAAATCAATCCGAAAATGAATAGGAAAAAAGCTTAGATCTGATTTTGGTTTTTGGGATAAATATCCATATTAAAACGATAAAAATAACACAAGAATAAAAGAACTACGTAACGTCTTATACGGAAAAAAATGTATTGTTGGAACAACCATACTGTTGTAGTTGACACGACCATGTCTATGGTTGAAACAAACATAAAACGATTGCTCCGCATTAACATTTTTTCTACGGTGTAAAATTTGCCGAGAAAATACCGATTCTATATAAGGACATAGGTCAGTTTTGTTTCGTTTTGTTCCTTGTCTCGAATGCTTTTATTGCTTATCGAATGATTTTAGAAAATGTGTATATACCAATCAGCCATTACAATGTAAAGTTCAAAATAGTAAAAATACAGTAGATGAAATAAGAATTAAGTCTCGCAGATTTACGATTATACATCTGAAAATTTCAGTCTACGGTTGGTAATTTTATCCAACATATATATATATATGAGTGTTTATTCACGAAATACATAACATATCCTTGTTAAATCAACGGAAATTAACGGTGGAACTACATCTGCACCGTCGTGGAAGCATGCGCACTCCCTAAACTGCGATATTAGGAAAACAATTAGCGAAATTAATTAACTCGTTCAAAGCGCCGCCGCCGCCGACAGTATGTGTGGCATATCCAAATTTCCACATTGTTAGAAAGTAGGGAGGAAGTTCTGATTATAGGGCCAAAACACGGCACAACGGCAAGCCAGCCCTGCAATTTATGTGTGCGTATAGCCGTGCACGCCGTATATAGACCTAAAGACAATAAATTCGATTCGCCCATATTCCACAACCGCTAGGTTGGCCTTTCAAACTTTGATTTACTTTCAATCCCCCCGAGAAAATTGCAAAGTTCTCCGACGGACCTTAGCCTGCTCTTCTATTATATGTATTATGTCTCTCTCTCTCTCTCGCATCCTCTCAATCTCTATTCGTTTTCTTCAACGTCTTTTTTATATCCGCTTATCTTTATTTATGTTACAGTTTCTCTTCATTCATCTTTTTGATTTTGTCTTACATCCCTTTCGTCGTCGCTTCCGTGTTATCCCTTTCTCTCTCTCTCTCTCTCTCGATCTATGACTTTCTCCCCATTGGGCGTTCCCTTGTATATATATATATAGACACCGTATATACACGTCGAGCGATCCCGACCCGATCGTCCCTTATCTTACATCCCTTTCATTACCGTATACTGCATTGTCTCTTGTTTACTTTTAATCTTAACGGGTCGCGCTAACAAAAAATACACAACTTGTCCACACCCGCCTGGAGCGCACAAAAATAGATGGACTTTTTCCGTCCTGTTTTTACCCGGAATTTCGATTTTCCTGACGCGTTTTTCTCGTACAGTAGTTTCCGGAAACAAAGGGATCATCGATCGTCAAATTAATGTCGAGCGATTGTTTGTCCTCTGTTATTGCAATTTGCTGTACGTATACGAGGACGAGGTGGGTAAAGCACGAACATCGTTTGCGGTAGCGAAAAATGAAGGACCAAAACGAGAGGACGTACATTATTTTCTTGCAATTATAACGAAAACGTACAAAAAAAATTCCCTTACTTCCGAAACATTGAAATGACACTTGTTGTTCGAGTCTCACCGATTCACTGTGTGCAATATAGTAATAATAAGATCTTGTCATGATAAGATCATGACATTTTCTTTTTTATGCCCTGGAAAGTAAGCCTGTTGTCTTATACTTTTTCTAGAATGAAAATCCACGAACGATTCCTTGATTAGAATAGTAGATGACTCGACTTCGTCTCGTGCGGGAATCACCTATTTTGCGCACTTGTTGCGTATACTTTTGCGCACGCAAATGAGTGCGCAAAATAACATTTGCGTGCGCAAAATACATTCTCGCACTAGTGCGGGAATGGGCTATTTTGCGCACGCGTTTCAGTGTGCAAAATCGAATTTTGCGCACGGAGTTAGGAAAAATACTTATATCAAGTTCGTGGCAGATTCCTGCCGATGTATCGTATACAGATCCTCACTAACATAATCAGGCCTATATATATCTATGAGATTGTTTCGGAGCTGATTTGGGTAAATCGAATTCCAGGATTTTAAAGCGTTAATATATTGACAACATCGCGGTTTTTGCAGATGTAAACTGTTAAAAAAAATTAGGGCCGTTCCTAACCTAACGAATGTAATCAGGTTAAAGCGGTGAATCGTCGCGACGGCATTTGGCCGGGACAAAGTTATGCGAACGGGATGCCGGTAATTGTCTCATGGTTCTCTCTACCTATCAGTTACGGTCGCCATATCAATATTGGCAACACTCCAGAGGGTGATATCTGGCTGCTGTTGCTGACGCTGGCTGGAGCCGTCGCGTCATCTTTTAATAGCCTCAATAAAGTAGCCGTCGGGCAAAGATGATGCAGGCAAATGGAAATGCGGTATCCGTTCTCCTTTGCGTCCTGTCAAAATCACCCTAGTCACTCTTCCTCTTCCTCTCTCTCTTTCCCTCCCTTTTATTGCTCAGCAACGACAAGTAGTACATCTCGTAATATATACGGATATTTTTGAAATTAGCTCTTTTAAAGATACACACACACGTATATATATAATATTATATATAGGTTTTTGGACATATATATATATATTAGAAATAATTGTATAATATGCATATCACTTCATTCTTCACTTCGCGAAATTGAGAAAGTACCTGTCACACTATATGTCGTCTCTCGGTCACGGTTGCACTTTATGCATTTCGCCCGAAATGCTCTTTTTATTTATTTATCTTGCTCTCTCTCTCTCTCTCTCTCTCTATGTTTCGTCTCTCGCTATTCGCATTACTTTCACATTTAGCCTTTTTACATTCAAGTCTTTGTACATCCACACCTTTTGATGTATTATTTCTCTGACAGAATTATATTCCCCAGACGTCCGTGATCCATTTTCACTCAGCCTCGCCCTGTTTCTCGCTAACTATTTTACGAATCAAATTCATGCCTTAAAGCCAATCACACGGGGCACGTGTTTCTACGCTGAAAAATATGGGATAGTTGACACAGAACCTTATATATATAAGGAAGATCATTATTTGTTATGAACATTTTATTTTGCGTAGTGTAGAATTTTACCATTAGGGTTTCTGTATCATTTAGGGACTTTGTGTTTTTACTAGAATCATATATCATAGAATCAATTATCATATCATAGGGAATCTCACGCATGGATATCCATCGGACTATACTATATGGCGGGGATCCATATTTGGTGAGAATGACGGTTTTCCTGATCAAAATCCTGCCACAGATGTAAATCATGTATGGTAACAGATCAGAATCTGATGAGATTCCCTTAACGAGGGAATTCCCTTGTTAAATCCAATCAGAATCCAAAAAGGAAAATGGTTATATTGGAGAAATGTCTGCAATGGTTTAAGTAGATTTTTCTAATAGTACACGTATATAATTAAAAAATTGTATCGTATAATACATTTTTAAAAGTAGTCCGCGATCCGAGCGCCATTGTAGTGGGTTTTTAGGTTAGAGTTATCATCATCTTCAGCCTTTTTCGAATATATGTATATAGAATTTAAATTGATGAAGCTTTAAAAGTGATGCTAACGCAGATAATTTGACCCACAATTTATTGCAGGTAATAAATAAATAATAAAGTATATTGTACTTAATTTAAAAATAAAAAATACGAGAGGCGTGTGAGTTTTTATGATATTTTTATTTAAGACTTTTAAGACTAAAGATCTGTTTATAAACTGACAATATAACGTAACCTAGTAACCAAAAGACTATCAAAATAAAAGTAGAGAGAAGT
>JAPYZR010008646.1:0-24614 GCA_030522945.1 Trichopria nigra | reverse complement strand
CTTACACATTGCGGACTGCTGCTTGTAAACAATTTCGAAACATTGCGTACCCGGCCGGGATCGAACTCACGACCTATGACTTCGTAGTCCAGTACGCTAATTGTTCTTTTTATTTATTTAAAATCACAGAAAAGAAACAATATTCTCAAACTAGAAGCGAAATTACTTACCTCAAAAAATGTCAAGGACTGTGTTAATGTAATTTAAAAGTTTCGTATTTTTCTTTGTTTAAAAGGTTTGCCTCTTAATGGATAAGTATTTCTTTGTGGTTTGATAATAAAATTGAACGAAAAGTTGAATGAAGGCAACAACTGCAATAATATTCTAAAAGCTGTAATAAAAAATAAAAAATGTTCCGTGTGCTTGTTATTGAGATGTTTCGTTTACCGGGACTAAAGTGCTCTGTAACTTATGCAGGGAGTAAAATAAATTGCAGCATCACGTATTTTATCGACGGCAGATGAAAACACCGGGTGTACTTTGTTGGCGCGATTTACGGAATATCTCGGTTTCCATTCCTTATCTTCGGTAGCACCCACCCCTGGTCCCATAATTTTATCGATGCATGCCTTCGAGATGTGTTCTCGGACATACGTATAAATTCAAGGCTACGCAAAATTACGTTAAGGACAATTTAAATAAAGTGGAAGGCCTTACGCTTAAGAATTACCATCTAAAATTGAAGATTTTCTATCGCTCACTGAGTTCTGGATTGGAAAATGCATCGCCGCAATCGTGGGTGTTTAGATGCATGTTGCTTTTCTATATAGCCAATGTCCACCCTACTACTCTACTAGACCAAGCCTATCTGCATACGTGCGAGGGATGTGTACGATCGAATATCGAGCAGACATCGAGGATCTAATATGTTTAGCAGACGGAGGGGAGATTATGAGGTTGCGGGCCACTGTTAGGATTGTAGGGGATAGACGGATGGTCGACCACTTGGTCCAACTCTCGGCTCGTATTATCCATATTCATGGCGTGGAAAGCAGCCGAGTACTGTAAACGTCGATTGTCAAGTTTAATGAGAGGGCCGTGGATTTATATTCATCACTGCCGATTATAGGACTCAGCGCTCTGTTACGAGACCACCGAATGCAATAATCCTAATTGGACAGAATCTCGCGTTTGATGAAATTCACACGCGATCGTCGAAACTCCGGCAGTCGATAGTACAATAATTCGGCGGATATTGTGCCTGTCGGGGCTAGGGATAAAACCGAATTGAAAATGTGACGCTTGATTCGCTGATCGCTATACGTGACCTCTGCAGATACTTTATCGGCGGTACTCGTTTTACATTACTAGCACGGGGCAAATAGAAATGTAAGCATTGTATTATTTTTTTTTTTCAGTATTTCGGTGTTTTGTAAGAAAAAAAAATTTGTTAAAAATTCAAACGTATCTGCAATTGCTACGCCGTGGTCATTACTTTTCTTTAATTACAAAAACTGCTTCTATATTTATTATTCAATATTTTTTCCTCGCGTAGTGCAGGAAGTTTCAATTCTCTCACTAGGATCGATACATGTACATGCTGCGTTGACTTGCGGTGAAATCGTTAAGCCGTAATATAACTATCACTACATGACCAGAATTTCAGATGCACTTATTGAAATTTGTTATTATTAAATTGTGTACCAACACACGGGTAAGGCTACAAGTAATTTAGGCAGTAACTATATACATGAGGATTCTGTGCTCGTGTAAGGATGGTAGTGTCTGATTAAGGTACCCTAGGCTCTCCCCAAGTTTATATTGGCAAATATGAATGCCTAATTCAACATGTCGAGAGCGTATTAAGCACAAATGGATGAATACATTAGCCATTAAGAATTGAAAATGAAAGAGCAGTCTTGTGTGAAAGTGAATCATAATAGCTTCTTTCTAAAATTCTGTATATTTACTAAATTAAACTAAAAGTTCCTGTATAAAATTCAATCGTTTATTCTTGAAATATAATTTTAGCGATATCTGAAATATTTTACTTTTAACTTTTCGCAATTGATTAAACTTTTGTAAAGCCAGTAGATTGATCATCCAACTATATAAAGAACTGTGATTGATTTACCACCAAAACATTGTCACGTTGACTAGTCACTGAAGGAATAATGGTAGTTGATTAGAGATGTGCATGGAAGCACCTGAAAGCGTATGTCTTGTTACGTTTCATTCTTTAATCTAAATATCGAACAAAGGTTTGCAATTGATCTGTTGTTCGCATACTTTTTCTGCTAGGCACAGTATATGCTGAGAATAAAAATGTATAATTCTTGAATTGCAACTTGAGCATTACTCTGTTATGATCGTCGTCGTCATGCATAAATATGGGATGGACAGCACGCATGATTACCGAAAATAGAACGATGCGTACTGGGTTCTAGGTAATATCACTATACGTATTTTCAGTAATATTGGGTCGAAATGATGGCGCATCACTTTGTACACGTGAATTAACTTTGTGAACGTTGCACGAGCACTCGCGGATAATTGGAATCTAATACGAGCAAACTAGAATACATGCTCACAATGTTTCATTTATATCAGATTCCAATTTCTAGTGTTCGAACGATGGCCTTTCGATACGGCGTCAACACTGGCCGAACATAACTAACAGTTAGCGTGATTAAAATATGGAATTCACGTTCGATCTTGTGAAAATCAGAATTTTCTGTATCGCAGCACATTATTGGTAATGATTTTTTTAATATGTATATATGGTTTTCAAACAGATAGAACTGAGAGAAAAATATGAAATGAAATTGCTATAGTGACGATTTTTCTGCAATGAAATTTCCAGCGTCATATGGTTAGCAGAGTTCAATTAAAATATTTTATAACCACGTATGAATTCAAAAAATGAACCTGGTCTTTAATAACACCACGTCGTTCGGTGTAAAGTTTGTGCGGATATGATTCGCAAACGATGGTAATGAAAGAATTCGCGATTGTTTAAAGAGTTTCGCAACTTCTTAATGGGTTTCCGTTCACTTAGAAAAATGAATTGTTTGCGACGATTAAATGGGAGCGCCGATTATTTACTGCGGCTACTACGAAGTTTCATAACTACGAGCACACAAATATGAAGTTTGCTGCAGGGGCAAAGTTAAATTGACACAATGGAGTTCGCCGCCACATAAAATGTAATTGCCTTTCGTAATTCCTCTTACACTTGTATGAAAGGTAATAATACCGATGTTTACACCGAAGAATAAAGCAAACGTTTGAACAGTGTTTTTTATTACCGCACTTTACATGCCAGTGTAAACTTTGACTACATCCCTAAATTAAGTGATAACTCGAGCGACGACTCGTACGTAGTGGTCATATGAGAAAAACGACGTATGCTTCACTGCTAGTGTAAAGGAGACTTTTGTACATGAATCTTTTAATGCCTTTAATCACTCTATAGCAAATATTTTTGATGATATACTATTCTATTAATTTTTATCGTGATTTTAATCTTTACGATGATTTTATGTTGAAATAAATTTTATTATTTGATAGCATCATGGGAGACAAAATCAGGACAAGGTTTCAGATTTAATTGCAATTTATAAGGCCTGAAATGAATAAACTGCAAAACTTCTTATAAATTCATAATTTCAACCCTGAATAAAACATTTCAAGTGTCGGCCGTTAACTATCAACGAGAAGTACTTCAAAACTTGAAATTTAAACTTGTATTCATTTATTCGTATGTCTTATGAATAAATGAATGTATGTCATGATTGACTTTTAAACATTTATTTTTATACCGTCGAGGTTTCGCTGGTGACGTATATTCTTGTAGAGACTTAGGAATACTTTCAGCTATTCGATACGTTTAAACATTGAAGCTTCGTTAGCACAGAATGAAAATAACCCACTAAGCCACTATATACATTAATTTTAACGTATACACTCGACGATTTTTCCTTAGGTGTCCATGATAGTTTAATCCACATTCGAGTAGACAAGCACATCACTTGCATTGTAACTGACAGCTGAACTCGGATGAAGTCTATGTCTACAATTGATTAATTTGTGAATTGAGCAATTGTTCTCTGCTTCGGAATCGAACATATAAAATAGGCTTGTGAGTTGGACAAAGTTATAAAGATATGAAAATTGGCAAACCCAAATATAAATAGAACTGAACATAGAGGGAACTATTGGACGTTAAATTCGTCTTATTTACTTGTCAATCAAAAATACCTTTACAAATCTGGAAAAGAATCGAAGAGTATGCTTCAGAAGAATATTGAAGGAACGTTTCCTTCCATCGAAAATCATGCCCTAGAGCACCTTCGCTTTCGCATGATTTCGTAACATTCTTCCGTTCAAACCTTAAGGTATATAAATCGAGGCAAAGAAATTTGTTCATCCATACGTTTCATTTTTCAACTGGAGCTAGAGCGTGCATCCATCCGAGATAAATGTGACCCATAGGCGAAGCGTTAACACTTCAATACGATTTACTAACCGAAAGGCAAAATGAAATTGCCAAATCCCATCTTGCAAGCATCACGTCTATACACGTATATATACATATTTACACGACATGTCAGGAGCGGAACGGCAATAACGACTTTTGAGGGGATGTACTGTGCGGCCAAACTCTAACGATGTTTCAGGCGACATTTTCTCTGAATGCATGCAAGCGCCATATAACGATAACGCAGTTGTCGATGCCACGCGGATCCTTGATAACTCTTGCCAACTCGAGTGTATATCTTGTCTTACAGGAACATTTTATCTCTTCCACCCTTTTCCTGGTTGCTGTAAACACAGGATGAACTTTATCGGCGAAGCGCGCAGAATGTACGTTTACACGGGCCTTTTAAGCTACCGGTTCTATATGGTGAAGACGATTTCAAAGAAAAATGCAGAGCGAGTCGACGTCGCGCTAAGCGTTTAACGACTCTTTGCGTTTCAAGAGCCGAGATAGCTTTGATACGACTCACGAGGAAAGTATGGCCACCGAAAAAGATGGTTGATGATGATAACGACTTTACTGTAGTCAAATTTGATGACGTGAGAAAATAATCCTTTTTTAAAAACAAAATTTAAAAAAATCTAATTTTAAAAATGATTTTAGGGGTTGTGGCTTATCGTGGACTATTCTTTAACCATATACGCTATATTCTACGTCTTAATGTGGAATATTTTCGAACAATCCTAGTTGTAGTACAGATTTTGCCGATCATTAGGGTTCTTACTGGTAAACGTTGCTTCAATATTGTGATTTTGTATCAAATTATGTCATGAATGTCGTCAAAAAACATTCATTGTCCCTCCAGACCGTATTGGTAAACAAATGACGTACAGTCAGATTGGACATCCAATGTGCGGCCATGGACGAATCGTGGACGCACAGTGCTAATTAGGTTAAAAACATTTTTCCTTTATAATCAGGCTCGGGTGCGGTTATAAATCATTGTAGATATGATGGTTGGATGAAAAAGGCCTTCGCCGAAAATGGAATCACAAAAAACAGAATATAAATTGCATTCTTAACGCTGAATGAAGTTAAAGATAGAATGGGAAAAATGTGGTTGTGGAAGGGATGCGGCTATACATAAAAAAATCTCACTCAGGATGTCAGGTAGGGTTAGATGAGTAGGTCACGAAGTTTCCTGCGACAAACACAATGTGAGAAGTTTTGATCAGATTCCAATCAACTTACATTCGATTAGTCTCACGAGGATCCACAACTATAGGCGGAACTTGACACTTCAAGTGGAGAATGAAAGGAAAAATCTTTTATGTTGTAAAAGTCGGTGAAATGACGTTGTAGGAACGCACTTTTTGAATGCGTTGAAAAATCCTTACGTTATTAATTCCTTATCAATTTTTTTATCTCTATTTCAGGAAGCAAAATTATAAGTATCGAATTGAATATATGCATGAATAAATAAACTGGAAAAGACAAATACCATTTCGTAATCAGTTGGAAACATTTGTAAATGTGGCGCTTAATAGCGAAAGTACTGTTTCGGATTTCCCTTTTTCGATAAAGCTGCAACGCGTTAACGGTAATACCAGTCGTAAGCGCGTTAAATGCTCAACTTCCGAGACATTCGCGGACGCATTAGTCCAGACTGCCACTCTGGCCGTTTATCGCATACAGGCGCGGTAACGATGCTAGAGTACACTTCATAAATGTCTAATTAAACAGTATGGACAAGCGATATAACTCGGCGGCAATGCTTCTGTGCAACTTCCACTCAAAGATTAGTCGACCGACGTACCTGTCGGAACTGTGTCAATGGCTTTTACTGCGCTCAGAGCCCGGTTATCGATGGAAAGCTGGAATTATTCAAGGGAGAAGTGTCGCTGCGCCAACAATCGTAGAAAAGAAGCGACGCTTCCTTATATTCCGCACATCGACGACATTGTTTTAACGGTGACTCGATGAAATGCTCGACCGATGTAGACTCTACAATTAAGACACTTCCTCTCAATGCGTGTACGGCAGAATAATATTGCCGTTGAACCAATATTGTTAGTTCGAGTGGTTAAACATCGTTTATGCGAGTCGATTATCGCTCCAGTTTCTTCTTCTTTTTTTTTTTTTTTTTTTTAAATATTCGATGAAGATGAAGTAACGGGGTTTGAATTATGGATTTTTTAATTACCCTCCATATAGTGGCATTACGAGCATTTTCCAATACTCACTAAAATCATTTTCAACTGTGATAATAATGCATTTACGTCTAAAATAATGTGGTTTAACTCCATTTTTACAGAAAAAAAAAAACATACATGCATTATTAAATTAATTGTGAATTTGCCCACGTACCTACAAATTCTCAAAGTGTTTAAGAACATCAAACAGTGGACTAATCGTTTCATGTTTGGAAAAATAGTTTTCAATCTCTCGAGATTCGTCGGAAAAATCAATTCGAATCTAATCCGTAAACGGTCATCGTTTGAGTTTCTTCACGAGCAGTATCCGTCCCCCGAAATCGATTTACAAATTGCTCTCGCCTGCCGAAAAAACAATATTGGTTTTTCGAGAAGAAGCGAAGATAGATCACACATGTATGTATATAGATAGCCGGTACTCAGCTGGTCGAACGTGTACGTTTTACAAACTCGGTAGCAGAACAGAGGCTTGGACGGAAAATTACTACCTCACGCTGTACAAATATATCCAAGATTTCCGGACTACTTGGGCGATTGCTGTACGAGGGATGAGGCGGCTAAACCGCCGTTAAAAATTAGATACATCCCCTCAGGAACTCTGAAGAGTTCGGGGAAGAGGAATTAATTTATCAACTCGGCGATGAACCGGCGAGAGTCGGCCAATATTATTACTACTAATCTTTTAATGCGAGCCAACTTACGAGTTTCTCGTATCTTCCGATTTATCGAATCTTGTCGGCAGCTCTCGGATGGTCGGAATTATTCAAAATTTCGTCGGAGGCATATATTGTGATAATACATCATTCGTATGAATGGTATTTGGAGGAATTTACATTTTTTTCAATTATTTTTGTTTTTATGTTATCGGTTGAAAAGTAGTATCGGCCATAATGAAAACGTGCACTAATAATCCCAGCCAACAATCACAGAAGTTCGCCTCAAAATTGTCACAGTTACATAACAGTGATTGTGACGTAATAGTTACATATCAATTAAGTAGTAAAGTATTGTTCGGGTTCCAAAATGACACCCAAGTGGGTGTAATTGCTATGTAACTATTAAGTCACAATCACTGTTATGTAACTGTGACAATTTTGAGGCGGACATTTTAATGTAACTATTACATAACTGTGATTTTTGAAAAAAAAAAACATATTTAACATTATTTTACAAAAATGCAATTTATTGAATAAATTTAAGCTCTTTCAAGCAAGTAATATTGCTGATGATCCTCCGGGTAATGATTTTCTTGTATTACGTTACTGAATTATTGGAGGTTATAATGTTTTAATGATTCATCGAAATGGAATTGCAAATCATAATTTAATAACTTTTTGGTATCGCGTATTTAAAAAGAGAATTTTTAAAAGAGAACCATTCGGTAATACGTACATCTCGTATGTTAAAAATCTATATCCTCTCCAATATTTTCAAAATTGCATTTATGACTCAATGAAAGAATAATCACGATTTTGTCAATTTTTTATCCAAACGTTTTTCAGACAAAAATATATATCTGGGACGAAACCTGCACACATATTACAGACTAATAGTTGCCAACATAGTAATCGATTTTATTGACGATATTCTAAAATATATAGATATGTAGATGACATTTTTAAAATTATACCAACACAATTTTTGGACAAAATTTTAAAGATTTTGAATAGTTTACATAAAATACATGGAATAGAAAATAGAATAATTTTCACTTTAGAAATAGAAAATAATAATTGCTTAAATTTTTTTGATATTATGTTCGTCAGGGACAATAATGAATTAATAACAGATTGGTACCATAAAATAATATTTTCAGGCAGATGTTTAAACTTTCATTCAAATCACACTTTAACTTATAAAATCAGTACAGGTTCAGGAATATAATAGAATAAAAAATTTTTAGGCGTAGTATACGAAATAAAATGTGGTTATAATGTGACGGTGTATAGTTGTATACATTAATGAAACAGGAAGATTATTAAAAAGAAGAATACATCGCAAAATAACTATTTTAGAAGATATAGTTTAAAACAATACACAGCACTTACGGCAAAATACACCAAAAAGTATTGTTCGGGTTCCGAAATGACACCCAAGTGGGTGTAAACACTAACAAAATTCGGATTTACACCCAATTAGGTGCCATTTTGGACCCGGAACATATTTTTTTTTCTCTGAGGGAGGTCTAACCATATGTAGATTATACATCGGACACAATTTTGATTTAAACACTGTTAAAATTTTGGCCAACAATAAAAATACAAAAAAAAAGAAACGTTTGGAAAACTTTTTTGGTAAGGAAAACAATAATGCTATTAACATCAGATGGGAAATATCCAAATTACCGGGCATTTCTTTATCACTTTTGAACATTCATTTTATAAATTTTTTCGCTAATATCTTGTCACATGCATATACAAATATATTCTTGTAGGAATGTTTATATACAATTGATTTATATACAAACAACAACAAATAATTACATTTAACTTTATGCATGTTTACATTTAACTGAATAACTTTATTTAATTTTCGTTGAGCAAAAGTCAGTGCGTTATTTATATATTATACTTTCATATTCATTTAAAATTTGTTTCAGGCCTACGAAGATTCATTTTATATATTTTTATATTCTAATTTATTTAATAATTTTACGTAAAATTGTATAAATTCTATATTATGTATATATATTACAGTTGAATAAATTCTGAATAACTTTGTCAGTTGCCATTTGATTTTCATTGAGCAAAAGTCAGTATGTTAAAATTATATATAGTCATAAAGTTTATATAGTCGTTTCAGTAAATTAATTTCTACATTAACATTATTTTTATTCATTTTATTTTTACTGCGTGAATTAAAAAGCAAGAACAGTTAACTCCGTTAATAAAAAAATATACTAAATAATTTAAAATAAAAAGGTAAATGCACAGAAAAAGATTTTCAGATTTTATATATATTTTTTTTTAATAATAATTTTGAATAAAATTGTATAACTTCTATATTATGTGTATATACTATAGTTCAGTTGATTAAATTCTGATCAGTACCACAATGAGTCGTAGAAACGTTCAGATTTATTAATTTATTGTAATGGATCCACCAAAAATATAAAGAAAAATTAATTTTTTTGTTCTGTATTTCCATCGATAAAACATTCTTAATCACATTCAATCACAATCAAACAAGTATAATCAGTTAATCACAAAGAAACAACAAACCACTTGTTAGTTTCTTGCATTATCGATATAGGGAAGATTGTATTAGATACATTCCATATATAATTCATATTTTATGTATATTTTAAAAGTTGCTAATTTGAATGAATTTTTCAGTTAAATTTTTTTCGAATGTTTGAAATAAGGTTTGCGTGAAATATCATCAAAAATAGACGACAATTATTTTTATCTCATCAAATACGTCATGCTCGAAAAAATGAAATTTTACAAAAGAATTCTGTCTATTGGTTTTTGAATTATCGTGATTACGTACATACACTTATATACATTCCATCAATATACATTAGAACAGTTTTCTAAAAAAAAAAAAAAAATCAAAATGTACTAAAAACTGAAAACCGGCCGAGTAAATTCAATATTTGTCGGTCTTGCGTCAGGCGAGGTTATTTTTAAAAGATATAGCACTGTCTCTGAAATAGAATTGAAAAACATTTAAATTCTTACATAAAAAAATAATTTTTTACATTTTACAAAAGAAAACTAGGGGCCTCGTCGGTAATTTTTTTTTTTTTTTTTGTTTGCCAGAGTGACCAAATTCAATACTTCGTCCGACTTATATGGTGCGGGTCGAAGTTGTAACTATTGTGGAAGTTATCCCTCTTGAATTTTACCTCAAGTTACATATAAATACACAATACCTTCTGCACTATCCTGCCTACAAACCGTTTTCACTCTTTTCGAATCGCAGACACACGGATATCCGGTTATATTTCGCCAGTTGCGAGTTTTCTCTCATTTCTTGGATATACGGATGCATAATACATGAGAGGAACTCACCTACTAACCGACGTATATGTTATACATTACGGGCGTAAAACAAATAGGAACTTATTCCGCAGAGGGATCTGTACACGACGTATGACAAAACGATTCCGGCTCGTGCGTTGCGATTTGCAAATCGCTGCGTAGACCCCTTTTATAATACGTAAGCGAGGCGTCTGCATGAATTTCCCTCCAATTGTCCCTACCGCCATTGCAGGGGCGTTTTTATGAAAATCCATCTGGGGGTAGATTATCATCCGACGACCTCGCACTACATTATTGTATTAAAATATCGCACGCCTCGAGGGGGAACCATCACGACGCACTTGAGGTGGTTTATTTTTTTTTCAGCGCGTCATAACGGATATCAGCTACTACAGATATGATTATGAATTTGTCTACTATATTTTGGCTTTATTTCATCATAATTTGCGACAGTGCATGATTTTCGGCACTTATTTTACGTTCTAATTTCGTTTGTATTGTGAAATGTAAATAATACATATATTCATTATATTTTGTTAAAGTATTACAGTATTTTTACTGGAGTAAAATTCAGTCAACCATTTTTATAAAGCACGGTAAAAATATTTTTTTAAATAAACCATGCATGAATTGAAGAAGAGTTTGAATATGATTTTGAATTTGTTCGAAAGAGGCAGGGATAGGGCTGTTCAAATTATTCAAATATCGCTGAAGGCATATATACATATATCAGGAGTGAAATAAAAATGCCACGAAAAATTGCATGAAATCACATATTTCTTTTGTATAACGAGATTGAAAGAGGGATGAAGAGACGTATGCAACGTAAACCCGACAGAGATGGAAAATTGTATTTCTCGTAAGAAAATCTTTAAAATCATTTTCAAATATTATCAAGCAACACGCGACTATATACTTTCTGCGTAGAAAAAAAAACCTTAGAACTGAAGCTGCATTCGTATTTCAGCTTTTACTTTTCTATTCATTACTTCTGACATTTCATATTTTAAAATGTTACTTGAAAATTCTCTTTTTATTCGTGTAGTACGTTCGGATACTATTAGGACGTTTACCTTAGTAACGGACGGGCGTGTCGGTTCAGTCTCTGAGGACGCGCCGAAGAAGATTCGAAAGCTGCAAAGTTATTGTCTACTTCTCTTTTTTGCCTCGAGGTTACGAACAAAGCACGGGATGAAACTCGGTCGTCGCAGGAGTATACTCTCCATTTTGAATGAAAGTGTACCGAGGAAAAAATAAGTGAGGACAAGAGTGCCGACGCGTTGCCCTTTTAATTTTAATCATCATAATTAATTCATCATTTTTACTTATACTCCCAGGTCTCTTTTTATAGTTCTAAATATAGAATATGTAGAGTTTGTACGCTTATCTTTGTCAACGAAACTCGAGAGATTTTTGCCAAGTTAACTTGAAAGTTTACAAACGTAATATCAGGGTTTCTATTGAGTTCTTATCGATTAATGGGAGCGAGGGGTTTATATTTATAGCGAAACGACTTTTAAGAAGTTTATAGTAACTAGACAAAACTATCTAACGAAACCAGACAAAAGCGACAGAAAATACAAATGGCAAAGTTTGAATTGAATGTACAAATGTCGGATAGGAACAGATGAAATACGCAAAACTAGCACGATGGAAATTTAAAAATGCGGATAAATATTTCCACAGAGGATCATAAAGATTGTTAATGTGATTAAGAATGTTTTGTCAATGGAAATACAAAAAAAAAAAAGAAAAATTTTAATCTGGTGTGCATTGTTCGCGAATGTTAAATTTGAAAACTGACGAAAGACAAAAATTTCAAGTTTAAAACTTTATCGAGTATGAGTTCCATCTTTTAATTAATGAACGTCACATTTAACGTGCTTTTATTAGTGGAGAAATTTATTTTTACATTGTTTATTCAATTTGGACAATATTGTTTAATAAACAAATGTTTATTAAATCTGCAATCTCTATTAAGAACATATTCTGCACTAAAAAAAATATGCTATTCGGCAACATTCGTTGAATACACATGTTAATTGAATTCAGTTACTAAGTGCAAAATGGAACATTCATATTTTAAATCCGGGCAAAAAAAAAAACAAAACGTATTTATTCTCTAAATTTTGATAATTTTAAATTCCGCTACTTGAACGCGTCACTTGAATAGAGTGGCAATTTATTCTGTTGACAAATGGGTAAATCTAATTTGAATACGAAATGCGCTATACGCAAACGATCGATTTGTGTAAAACTTTACGCTATTTCAATGGAAATAGTTATTTTTAGAATTTATAGCAGAATATCTGCAAACTTATGCTATTTTGAATGTTTGTTGTTTTACATTTATTCCAGAAACACATTCAAACATATCCACATACTCTATAAGTGAATGAAAACAAAAATATATTTAAAAATCATTTTTTAGTTCTTTCGGGTGTAAAATGTGGACATTTCGTGGAATAAAGGGGTTATTTTCTTTTTTTCAAAGCGGACAAATTCAATACTTCATCCGTCATATAAATGCAGTAAGTAATACCATACAAACATTAGGAAGCCACCTATAAATAAATGCATGTTTTTTGTCGTACAAACAAGAAAATATAAACAGCCTCGTACACGCTGGTGCACGTATGCCCACAAACATACGCAGATATATACTCTTGCACACAATCATTTTCGGAAAAACTAATTTCCTGGACTTTTCAGATCGGGCCAGTCCCGTATGTCATGAAAATCTGATGCACTAACCCAATTCAGACGCAAATAGCTTAATTCTAATGGAAATGGTGTTTTCTCTATAATTGCGTTAAATATATCCTTTACGACGATTTTGGATAAATAATTGTAACGAATTTTCAATTTTGTTTTGATTCTGTTTAATATAATTTTTTTCGTGGGAACCAAAATGAAAACCGAAACTCAATCAGTTTTATAAACATTCTGCGAACAGCATTCCACAATCAATCTTTTAAATTATATAGGTTATGTCAATGCCGTTCACAAATGTAACCAGGGCAAAACAAAAATAACTCATTTATTTCTTTACATTTTTCATAATGGGAAATTGAATTTAAGATTATATTTCAGATATTTTTCAATTGTTCACAATATTACAATAGTACAATTTTATGTTACAATATTTTTGTTAAAAATAAAAAAAATAATAATAATTCGCAACAAATGTTTTATAAAATAATCTTATTTTTTATTATGATTGTAATGAAATAATTATATAAGAGGAACAATGATGAACTTGTAAGTAAATTTTTCATATACAATTTACCTACCGAATACTTTAAAATGTGTCACGTATATAAATTATTTGTATAGGATCGAAATGATATGAATATTGAATGTGATTAAGATGTTAAATCGAAGACAGGAGAGAAAGGAGTATTCCAATTAGTAATTGTATTGGGCTTTTATACCATCCAGATGTTAGTATTCTTTTATTTTCATTTAAATACAATAATTATAATTAAATTATCAAAGATTTATATTCCTTTAAGCAAGAAAACGAATAGATTAATTTTCCTCATTTCCACTAAATTATTAAAAAGTAATGTTATTAAATATTACTTAAATTTTATTGCTGAATAATCCAATCGAGATCTGCATTATCTCGTGGTACATTTTACTAATGCGAAAGGGCTAAAATTCAGCTTTTCCAGTCAACAGACTCGTTTGATATCGAATAAAAGAGATTTTAACTCTCACGCCGGTCGTACTATAAATCACTTAGGTTATAAGAATGATTTTGAAGATTAAAATTAAGGGAGAATTAAGCGAGAGTTACATTCTACCAGCAGCTGTAATTTTCAGAAAATGAATTGTTAATTTATCAATTTCCCGAGACTTCCCTTTACATAGGGAAGATTAATAAGGAGATCATCTCTTGGGTAGATGTATCTCGACCTGCAATGAAACCTTAATCCTCATTTTTGGTCTCATGGGTCTCAAATGAGTGTAATTCAGTTTTGCACGGAAGACGTTGTCTTTCTACAACATGTATATAAGTATCTCGATAAGGCTTTTGTACTTTTTTCTATAGGTCTTTTGGGAACAATTCAAATTCTGTCATACAAAATATATTATATACTGATTCGGTATTATTTTACGTTCATGTTTTATTTAATTTATAAATTGCAAAATTACATCAATTTTGTTGTATTTTGAAACAACTTAATGATGATTTCTACATTTTTCGGTATTATACATACATCGTTATGGAAAATATTTATAAAAAAATGACACACAAGTTAAATTGTTTCAAAATACAACAAAATTGATGTCGACAAAACACATGAAACTTTTCTAATGTTAAAGCGATTTTCGCCAATATTCATTGATGGTTTGACTAAATTAAATGTTGTTGATAATGAACTTGTCAAAAAATGAAAACTTTGAAAGATTTTGAAGGCTAAATTTTTTATTGCGATTTTTCAGATATCAATCATTTTAACGATGTATCATTCTCTACTAATAGTTAGATTTATCGTTACAAATTTTATCATATTCTTTTTCATTACAATATTTTCATTTTCCATATTAGAATAATTCAGTTTTAATTTCTAATTGAGGAATGGTTTGTACGTACGTAATAAATACGTAGTACGTAATATTTGTAGTCAGACGTCTTTTCAATGAATATGAATTTGAATCAAAAACATATTTATCAAAATTAACAATGATGGATCTAATTCGCGGTGTTGGGAATACGACAAATATTAACGGATTGACGCCTTTGTTCGCTTTGTTCTATTTATTTTTTCGTCTCGTATTTGTTTTCATTTCTTTTAATTTAATATACTTACGGATTATTATTACATTCAATTATCAAACATAATAAAATTACTTTTTTTGTGAATATATAATTAACGTAGGATCAGTAAAAATTAAAAAATTATTTTTATTTCTTATAAGATAATTGTTATTTCCAATATTACATAAACTTTTTTTAATTTTCATTTTTGAGATACAAAGTATTACAAGTATTAATTCACTTACGTCTTGTTGGAGCCAGAAAATTGAGAATTGAATGCAACAGGCACAATATTATCGCAATAAAGACATTATTGTCCTGATTGCAAAGCTTTTACCAGGGAGCACTAGCTACAAATTGGGTGTATAGGAAGGGAAGATCGGGACACGGAATACGGGAAGAAAAGATCTCGTGAAGATGTGAAACGTAGCGAAAGCTAAAAGATGCTTGAGTGGAAAAGACGCTGCCCGGTTTCTTCGTGATTTTCCTTCTCGTATCCGTGTATGAAAACGAAAATATTTTCTTTCCTCCCAGGTTTGCAAATCTCGTGCTTTTTGCTTCGTAATTGCATACCATGAAGGTACTTTCACAATTGCCGCGAGAGAACGAAATAGCGAGTGAAAATGATAAAAAATGGACAAAGTGGAAGTAAATAAGAAAGAGAGAGAGAGAGAGAACATTATAGTGAGAGGGGGAGGATGTGAGTGCGATAAGAGAGTTCCGTGAAGCGGATACCAGAAATCAGATTGTTAATGCCACTTGCGAGCTTCGTTCGTGAAATTTATGGTTGCATTTACTTCACTGTGAGACTTTTGCCCGGGAAAGACCTTTGTGAAATATAAAATCGATGACCAATGGGGAATCACTTTAGATTAGAGTTTAAAGAAAGGTATTAAAACGAACATTTTTAGAATTCAAATGTACTATAAAGTGACAATTATTCCTTTTTCTTTATCCTATTGAACAACTGACACATCCACCTTATTTTTCATGTCTATTAATATAGGTTAAAACTCAATAATCATTGGCAAAATTTGTCTTTAACCTCAAGTTAGTAATTGTAATTTGTCACATGAACTATCAAAGTTACAGTAAGGTTGAAAAGTTATTTAAAGGATATATATAAAATTCCAATATTCGTCTTGGGAAACGCTAGAACCCCCTTTAAATCCATGGACTAGACTCTGCCCTTTAATGCGTTAAAGTCGCTTTTCCTCGTCTAGTTTAGCATTCCATGTACGTTGAGATTTGTTACAATACTGTAAAATAAACAAATCCGTGTTATAGTTGCATGATTCAAATATACGATAACGATCTCAGATCAATTCCAAAAAAGCAATCCGCAGTGATTGCTTTTTTGGAAATAGATAGAGGCTTTACACACTAGGGAGTTCTTTTGGAAAATTGAGTGATAATATAATTATATCTAAATATATTATTCAACAGCATATGTTATCTAACTTTAATTATTTGTGTATGTATATATTTGAAGTTTAGTTGGTTATGTAATGTAACCCACATTCGTTACAAGAATAATTAGAAAACAATTATTATATTCAAACGGGATGAAGTGTGTCTATATGTAAATTTGAATTTGATAATACTCAACGCACACACACACACACACACACACACTTATACTATCATTACTAATCGAATTTCAAACTTCCACATCAGCGAAATCATAGTACATATAATGCTTGATATTTGAACCAATGCAAATATCTGTATTTTCCCTCGTGTAATCTTATACGAAATGTATTACGTGCAAGAGAATCCATATGTTAACTATAATAATGTGCTTATTCGTAAATATAATACATTTCTTCCTGAATCTCGCTTTTTTCTGTTTTTTATGCACCCTTTCAATCATGCCATACGCCCGGCAAAAATCACGTATTACTTTCACGTAATTCTTGTCTATTGTAATAAATACATAAAAAGGAACTCGGGCGAATAAATAAATGAAGAGAAATTGACGTGATCCTACTTCTCCCCTCGAAGCCTAAAAAAACACAAGAGCGTAATTTTCAAAGTCTGAACAAAGAATGTACGGGGTAAGCGATAAGGCTTCGGAATAAGGCGGGGGTTAACGATCGTTCTTGACTTTAATACTCGACGTCGCGTGAACGTGGCGCGCAGTTTACTTATAAATCCAAGCTACGATCTCCAACATAGTTAGTTCCCTATTCTCATTACAATTCTTGTAATTTGATAATGCAATACGAAGCATTACAAATATGAGGGTGCGAAACAATCATTTGGGTGTTTAATGATGTTTGTTATCAAATAATAAATCGCATGGTTCAGAAATGCGTGACATAGTTTACTTATTTTTTAGAAAAATAAAAGATAAGTGATTCACTTACCAAAATAACTTTTATCAAGCACTTATATCATTTCCAAAAACTGTGTGAGTGAAGGGCCTTGGTGGGCGGGAGAGGGGGAGGGGGTGGGGATGTTGAGGGGGGGGGGGGGGGGGGGGGGGGGGGGAGGTCAGATATTTTGTTTCAAATTCACATTACACATAATAAAATAACATATATTCTATAAAAAGATAAAAGTGCATAATGTAATACTTTTGAACTCGATATAATGTCACCATTTATACATGCATAATAACGAATTTCTTACTAAGAACGTGCACTCAAGTTTTCTTACATTAAGTGTAGAGTAATATATGTAAGTTACGCATATGTATATATATGTAAAGTGGGAATTCATTATTTATAACCGAAAATTTGTCGTTTGAAAGTCGATAAAATATCAACAACAGTCACTAAAATTTAAAAATTATTTAAAAAAACTTGGAAATGATCAATATTTATTCTATTTATAATATAAAAAAAATGAATCACGATAGTACAGTATGCATCGTGGGCGTAAAAAGCGATTTTACGCCCGAATTGTACACATTATTTTATAGTATATAGAAGGCGGAAAATTCGAATAACGGTAAAGTGATAAAAAGATATCTAAAAACATAATGCGTAAAATACGAGTTTTACACCCACTAGTATAAAATAAAATAAAAGTATATATATATATAGAGGATAAAGGATAAAGGATAAAGGAATCGGAATTTCCCCCCGCTTTAATATATACCCTAACATACCCCATAGTAGAAAATAAGATCAAAGTATGGCCATTTTTTCTGGACTCCATTACTTTAAACATAAAGGGCAGAAAAATTGGGCAGAAACTAGTGTCATTTTCTACCAGGGTATTACTCGTTAAGTTTATGAATAAAATACAATAATAAGATCTACAAGTCATAAATATAGATGAAAGTATAATAAAAGTTCGACTGGAGCTTTTGTGACGGAAAAAGTGAGCCTCGAATCCCACATCATCGCCTTTCTGAAAGTAGCAACAATAAAACTATTCCTACACAATTGTCGCATTTTCTCTGTACGAAAACCTCCCTTCAGTAGCTTGCCTTTACGCCTAAGATAATCGCGCCAAAGAAAAGTACAATACATATAGCTTACCGCAGTCGTCATTCAGAGTCTCGTAAATGTCCTCAAGTAGATTATAGTTCTCCTCGATTTCGACGTTGTAAAGTAGCTTTTCTCTGCAACGAAAGAAAATAGTCTCAGTCACGAAATTTGATGGGTACCCGCGATAGGAAAATCGATTCGCGGGGTCGTCGCTCGTATGACCGGAGAAAAACTGCACGAAAGTCCGCTATTCGAATTTTATTGCAGAACGCACTGCGCGTAATTTTTCAGCCCGACCGTTGATCGCTATCGCAATTTATTACAATAAATAAGATATCGAGACATCCTTGAGATAAAGTGATAGTTGATCATTTCTAATCGTGATTGATGGCGGATGAGGGCGAATAACCGGCAATGCTAATAATTTCCAAAGTTATTGAGGATAAACGTATAGAATATATTGATTGTTTACGGATATAAACACAAATGAAAGTTACACGAAAAAATATTAAGAACGCGCTATTAAGAGTAATTTAATAAAATATTAATTTTAGAATTTTATCACTAAAACGTGTGAATTTTAAAGGATTTTTACAGTAAAATTTTTCTACTGTCAGCATATTATATTTTAACAGATATAACCAATAATATATATGAATTTTTTTTTTTTTTTTAAAAAATTGTTAAAATGTTTTTTTTTTTTTTTTTTTTTTTTTTTTTTTTTTTTTTTTTTTATTATTATTATTTTATTAACGAATATCGATAAAGTATCAATAATAGAATTATATTAATATATCAATAAAATATCAATTGCTGTTGAAAATATAGCTTTTTTTAAGTATGCCCTATTTTACATTGATCAATAAGCGTTGTAGATTACTCTTGTGCGGTAAAGGATTTCATCAATTTCGCGGAATATTAGTATCGGTTGCAATATTCTGAAGCAATACATCTGAGAAATGTCTCAATATATTTTCGTAAAATATTTATCAGAGAACTGCAGTAAGCTTATTCCAGCCAATACGTCAAAATATACATTTTATTAATTACTGGTAAACATAAACAAATGTTTATAAACAAAGTAATCCTTTCCTATATCAATAATAAAACGAAGTAAGCTAAATTATTGTTAAAGTTTTCTAGACGTTTTTCAAATGTCACACGTACATATATTGTATATATGTATATATAATTACTTTTTAAATTCGCGGATTGTATTCATAATTTGAGCACTTCTATAATAACGATGTTTTCGTGCAAAGTTTTTATATCTTCAACCGTGTACACAGTGAGAAGGCTGTTTTAAGAGAAATGAGAATGAAATATACTGTTTTAAATTATAGTCAACGATGAATCTGCAGATTCTACTTTATGCACAATAATCAAAGAAACCCCATTAATTATCAATTTAATGATGAATGTAAAGTTTCTCGTGCAGCATCTAAATGTTCATCAACACGTTCCCCATCTTACCAATTCCGCTCTCTAATGAAATCGAATATATCGCGGACTGTTTTTCGTCTATGACGAATAAGAAGAGGTTATTGGGTGAAACGCAAGGAAACGCGGTGGCAATAATCAGCGACTCCGTCTCGACTTATGGAGATTACTTTCGCGTTTCAAGAACAGAAATTCATCCGTATAGAAGCCTTAGCGATTACGGCGCAATACTGCTAAGCTAGTTGCACGTTGAAAGCCGGTTTCAAAGAGAAGCTGCAGCGAAGCTCTAGAATCTTTAGACTTGAAAATACTCACAGTGACGATGCGGTCGGTGGCGGAACCTCGGTTTTACTTAAAAGAACGTTCAAAGCCACGGCCATAACTTCGTTCTGAAACAAGAACAATAAGCGTGGGCATAAGAAATTTGCATCGGATGACGTTCTTTGAGTTAGCTCATTAGATTCTTAAAATTAAGTTACGCTCCTGCTTTTATAGTTACTTATCGTTATATTATATTGCTCGTGGTGTATGTTTAGCCTTACTATTTATAACTTATATATATATTGATGAAATATATAGATTCTCTTTTTGCAAGTGTATTATATATTTGTTGTTGATAAACACAGTTTTGATAAATGTAGTGAAAATGAATTATACTTAGACTTTGGTTTAATAATGTACATCAGCCAGGGTTCAGCCAGGTTTCAGCAAGGGTTCATATACGAGATATCCGTATTTAGCATGGACTTCAAAATTTCAAAAATTTGAATAAATAATTGTGGAAATAACAAAATTCAGGATATATTAAATTCAATAACACACTAAAAAAATGCAAGGCGTCTAAATTTCGTATATTACAACGTCGATTTTTTCTGTAACTAAATTTAGAGAACATTGTTGAACAAATGTAGAGAATCTTGATTATACACGAATGAATAATCATTGCAAACTTTGTGCAAAATTCGTAATCATATCATTTTGAAAATTTAGAAATATCAATTACAAACATGAAACCCTTTCAATTTCACTGTACAATTTCAATTGCATAAATATGTAAATGCGAATTTCACCTATAATAGAATACGATTTCTTCTTCTTATACATGAAAAACGGGTCGAAGTAAAAAAGAGTAAAAATGATTAAATGACGACTTTCGTACATAAATTATGCAATTACGAAGCTTTTAAAAGCATGACTAAAACTGAATTCCGAACTTTAAAAGCAAAGTGTTCGATACCGTATATATAATGGTATACTCGGAACAACGTAAAATATCAATAACTGTTGTCATAACTCATGACAATAAAATGAGGGCATTTCTGTCGAAAGAGTATTTTTTATAATACTGATAAAAAGTAACGGACGTTCCATGTTATTTTTATTTTATTTTCGGGCATTTCTACTGCGCGAGTTGCACATCGGAAATTAAGTGATTACAATATCACAATTAAAAAGTAATAGAGTGGTATAGCGAACGATATTATTATCGTGTACAAATGGAGGAGTCGTAGAATATAAATAAAATCAATAATAGGTCAATAGTTTTTGGCTCTTATAACAGCGTATTATGTGTTTACCATAATGTAATTTTCATCGGAAATGATACTGTATTTTGCATAGTTAGTTACAACAATGGCTAATAAAACACGAACTCATTTTCTAATTTACCGTAGCCTCAAGGGAATACTCCTTTGTCCGTACGTATATTTTTAACTAACGCACATGCAGCAGTGAATTTAAAAATGATCACGTTCCACCACATTCGTGACTGAAAAACGTTACAGGTTTTTCAAGTTTATAAATATGCCGTGCCAAAATTGCACACTTTGTTTACCAATTTGTCGTAGTGTTAGCGCCGCTGCGACCACATGGATTGTGAAACAGTGATATTTGGATACTACCTTCCGGTCACGTCGAAAGGAGTTTTATTAGTATTGTTTTGTCACAGATTCTTTTTCCTTTTAATGAATATTACAATAATGTGTAATGTTATATTTTCGGAAATAACTCTTCAATACTCCAGGAATATATTTCCATTTTTTCAGTTACTTTCGTCATTATGCCAGTCTGAATTTACTAGTGACATTAATTAATTTCCTATTATACAAGGTAATGCGTAGCTTTCAGATTATGGTTTGCCTTTTCTGTCACGATTATTATAAAATTGAAGCTCATCTCGAACCTAGAGTCAATCGTTTTTTTATTAATTACGCAGCTATTCATTTTGTTTCCTTTCTTTGCTTTTTTATTCATTTTCATTTGCAAGCTACAACATCACATGTGACACGCGTATATATGGACGAGACTCGATAAAACTTTTGCGGACGCGCGGCTAGCTACAAATTGAAGGACTCTAGAGGTTTAAAAGAGTTTTGCGGTCTTTACTGGATCCATGAATAAAGTTGGTAGAAATATGCGGGTTTTTAATTTACCTCCTATGTGAAATTAGTGATCAACAGATCGACTTGAAAGCACGAGAAATTATTTAAGTCATTTTCATTGAAGCGTTTCAATTTTAACTTCGATTATACCGAAGTTTAGTGGGGAATTCAACGGTTTTGACGGCTTTTATATCCAGTTATTCGATAGTTTTATTGTTTTCATGGAATAATGAATGTACATTGTTTTTTGTTTATTAGAAGATATTTCATAATGAATGCTTATTAATTTCTATAATGATTTTCTCGTGCCTTATATCATACATACTCGTTGAAATTTGTAGTGGTTTTTAAGAACTAAATATGCACTGAACGGGCGCATTTTCCATCATTTCTGTACTTTTGTCGGTCAGAATGGTTTTCGACGAATTAAAAAAAAGGAATTTTATGAAACGTAAGCGGGTATGAATAAGTGTCACACGAGAATAAATTCAATTTTTATTTTGTCCGTTAGATTTCCCTTCACCGATTTATGAATGGTTTCGGTTAGAATTTTATGAGGCATTTGGGAGTAACTGCACAGGTTTTCTCTGCAAAACTCGACACATTTCCACAAATGCCCATTCATGCGTGGATTCAAATAACACACCATTCACAAATTGTATGCCAAGAACGTCTGCTGAGCATTCGGAAACATAACTGCATTAGGTAATAATTTTTTCCTTTAATAACATCAGCATGTTAATCTCATCATTATCTATTCTTAATTTTTGTGCTATTGTATGAATAATATCTATGTGCGATATTACATTCTTTATTATATTTCTATAAATTGCATCTATTAAAATTATTTTGGCAGATCTGGTGTAAGGAGTTCATGCATGATAATATCTTTTAAATTCACCAGAAATACATGTGATTTCACGTTAAAACGACCAATACACGATGCACAATAAAAAGTCTTTTCAAATTCATTTAAATTTATTGCCGCGAATCACAAAGAAGAATAAGTTCCATTTCCCCTTCGTTATTTCACCTCTATCCAAGGCGCTAAATCTTAGCCGGCTTCTTTAAAAAGTTTGCCCGTGAAAACGTATTTGGTTTTAGGCTAACAAAGCCAGGGGTTTTCGTCCAGACGACTGGACGTGATTTGAAAACTTCGTTCTAGCGAGAATCATCGAGTAAGAAATTCGAAAAAGATGTCGATAACGACAAAAAGATGGTCATAGAAGTTGAAAAAAAGAAACAAGAATCGGTAATACTTCAGCTATATTCTTTTAGAAACGCACGAAGGGCTTTGATCGAAGGGGAAAGTTTTTATTTGAGCCGCATGTCTCACTATTTGGGTATAAGATGGGGATAACTTCCCTAGAGTCTGTTTAGCACTTGTACTGAAACGTGGGGCAGCTCACGTTCATCTAATTTTCACTCGGCTACGAAATCACAGCTACCGAGGCTAGAAACTGCCGCTGGCAAACCGTTCCAATTTCGATCATGCGCTATTCGCTAGATTGCTTCGCAGCAGTACCCCGATTCCAATCGTTACTTCCTACGTTTAATTAACAGAGGGGATCATGATCCACTAACGAAGTAACAATAATAAAGTTCGGACAATAATGATATAATCGTTTTGTCTTTATCGTTATGTGCTCGACAATCTTTAAGCTTATTCGGCCTTTTGCAGATCTTATATGAGTTGATCGGGACATTAATATCATACTAAGAGTAAACAGTTTTTTTTTCCAAAGGACCAATTTTTTCCTGATATAAATGGCAGATATTATTCAATCAAGGTTTTCATGATAGAAAAGTACCTACCAAAGTACGGCTTCCGTAACTACAATTCTCCTCTATATTCAAATAGGTTAGGCTGTTAAGAGGGTTCTAAAGTAGAACAGTTACCGACTGAGCTTTGCAACAATAAAAGTATAAATAACAAATTATTGAAACTTTTTTTTTTTAATTTGGG
>JAPYZR010008645.1:0-14912 GCA_030522945.1 Trichopria nigra | reverse complement strand
TGATATTTTACTCGTGTTCCAGTGAAAACATTTCAGAGTAAATCTTACTCTATAGAGTAACTTTTACTCCAGAAAACGTTCACTGGAAAACGGCCAATACTTTAAAGATAAGTTTGAAATAAGTCTAATGACTTTTAGAGGAAATTGTTTATAACTTCCAAATTTTACAGAGTTATTCCTAATAACATAACTACTGAATTAAAAACCACTTCGAAACGTCTTTAAACTACGTCTAAACGGATTATAACGACGTTTTTGGTATTGGTGGCCGAAGGCCTCAGTTTTTTTGTTTTTTTTTTTTGCATTTCAACGAAGCACGTTGGTCTTATAAGAAAACGATTACCGCCAACTTAATTTGAACGCTTGTCTTTGAATACAAAACATGATGCGGTAATTTGGTCCGAAAACTAATTATTAACATGCAGGTCAATATCGAATAAAATTGGGTGCAACTTCTTAAAAGGAACGTTAAGTTGAGAATGAGTCTTGGGTGCATGTGGCAGTGGCCGCCATAGAGGTTATATTTACGTATTATTAACTCGATTGTGCTCGCTGCGTTTACCGTCCGGGTCAATAATACTGCATAAAAATTCGCCAAGATCGTGCGACACGCTGCACGAACAGCGATCGATTTCGTAACCAGTCGGCGCGGCGATGCGATGGTAGGAGGCGCACCGTGACCTTCCTAGCTTGTCGGGCCATCGTTGTTCCAGCTGCAGTACAGTGACCTCCGGGTGTCACGAGCATCAGCCATCGCTATGTGCATAATGGACTGCTTATAAAACCCACGTGGCTAGAACCGCCAGAAGGGCTGCAGTATTCGGAAATGTCGCAAACCGATATCGTCACGGCCAGCCGCGGTCCATCACTAGGCTAGGCCAACCGTGAGTTTCGACATTCGTGGTTCTAGGCAAAAATTCAAGAAAAGAAAAAAAAAATACAACTCATTACTATGTGCATTCCGGACGAAAATTTAATTAACTCGGATTTATTGATTAGTCTTGAGGCAATAACATGAATCTTCTTTTTATTTCATAAACCGAACATAAAACGCGATTACAATTCTACATATTTGTCAGGCAAGAGAATAATACTTTATAATGTTTATAATATCCATCATAGGTTACGGGCATTTTTCTGGCCGACGGCTTCAAGTTTAGTTCTATTATTCCTATCACGACTAATATAATTGTGGTTGGGTACGGCCCGCAAACGCTTTAAGCGTCGCGACGTTGGTGGATCGATCGAGCAAACGTCTAGCTAGCAGCTTCACTCGTATCTGGATTTTCCTTGTTTTTATCGACACGACCGCATACATATGTACGAATTCGCCATACAGTTATACCCTATATATACTATACACTCTATCGAACATTGAAGACCATCTACATTGATCACTTCCCACCCCTCGTGTATAACGCACCGTATAAATAGTAATACTAATGACGATTTTCTCTTCTTCTTTCTAAACATTATCAAAGATATTTGTAAGATTTAAAATAAAACATTTATTGGACGATATATAGTGGCCGATAGTGTTTCCTCCTGCTCGCATACCTACCAAACAATAGAGGCTCCACCCATGGACCCCTGGTTCCGTTGGCTCGCAAGATTGTCGAAAGTTGGTCTCACTGATTGTACGCACTGGTAGACAAAATTTGGTATTCGTGCGAAAAAGTCACTAGATGAGCCAAATTGTTGGCTAGAATACCGCATTTTTTAAATTTGATCTGCAATATATAAGTTGCAAAATGTAACTAAAGCATGTTTCATATCACGCGCATTAATTACTACACATGTATAAAAATTGAAGATTTGTTTTTTCAAAACGTCGAGACCTCTCAAGGCATGTACGACGAAGTATTAAGTATTATTAAAAGTATTATTCGGACTTTTAAAACAAAAAGTATCTACAATCGATAAATTTCATATTCCGGCTTAAATATATCGTATGTTTACTATTATTATGCACCAAGAGAAGTACACCATTTGTATGCCTCAAAATCGAAAATATCTCGACTTCTATAATTGGTTAGAAATAAAAAGTAACTGAATATATATTCTATTGACTTTTCGGGCTGCCTTTGTGACCCTCTTCATAATGTTATTTCACTTTTGAGTTGCGATCACGATTTTTGTAAATATCTTTCTTATGGGTCGATTTAAGAAAACTAATGACTGTTATTGATTTGGAATATTTTTGCTTGTAAATGAAGTTCTCGTTCATCATATTCCTCGAAATACTAACGAATATAACTTTTTTTAATTTAACCCTTTGAAGCGTACATTTTTCTTTATGCGTTGAATTGACTTGGAATTTGTCAGTAGGAGTTTTTTGGTGTCGCAGATTACGAATTTGGTGTCAGATTTTCAAGATTTCAAATGGCTGATTCAAGGTATATGGCGACCACTCAAATGTAAAAACTGCGATAATATCGATAAAAATGAGTATACATTTCTAAACAAAATTTTTAAATAGTATATGCCTGCATTTTGTCAATATTATGGCAGCTTTGGGTTTGAGTGGTAGCCATCATGGATTAATAATGAATACTTTCGAAAATCGTGATTTTTTTCATGTTCCCGAGTGGAAATTACATCAGGTTGAACTCAAGACGGATCCAAATTTGATCATGTTGTAGTCAGGTTTGACTGATCTCAAGGAACCTGATTAGAACCGGATCAAGTTTTGATCTAGTCTACCTGATCCCGAGATTCGGCTCGGGTTTTGATCAGACGGACAGGAGCCTCAACCTGAGATCCGCTCGCCTGATATAAATTGGATCAGGTTTTGATCCAGCCGATCTGATCCCAAGATTCGGCTCAGGTTATTATCACTTTTACACTATGCGATGTTTTAATCAGTCTTGCATAACTATGCGAGACCGGCTAGCGAAATTCCGAATTCGACCACTAGAGGGCAGCGTTTATCGCGAGCGAAGTCGTCCGCCGGATCAACTAGACGCGGACCCTAGCAGCTCTCACGGCAATGAAAAGAACGAACATGAAAACTCCGGTTTCTAGATTCATTGCAGTCGCAATGAAATAAACTTTGTCTCTGGCTTCGAAATTAAATCTTTACTGGGAATATCTGTTATTTTGACGACAAAGGAATTCCACGATGTGATTGATAAGAACCTGTCCTTTTTAGGACAATGAAAGTAATGGCTCCTCTTAGAAGCCATATTCAAACATAAGTCTTCTGCGGATGACACCGGTTGTCAATAGGAGTCTTTAGTGACATCCCTGTTGGAATATCACAGGGCCCCTCCAGGAGACGGTTAGACAGAGCGACGTACCTGGTGGCGTATGTCGACTTTTAAACCCCCGTTAACAACAAACTAACCTAACCTAACATAACCTAAATTAACCTAACCTTATATGATTTGCAATTTAGAAAACCTGACCCAATCGGATTTACGAAAACCTTATGCAGGGCGGTTCCGATGGCTTGATCAATTTTAGATCCGTCGGCTTGATCAGGTTTGGATTTAAAACAGCTTTACACAACGGATAAAAACTTTATCAAGTCGGCGGATCAAAGCCTGATCCGAGTTCAGGCTGACTTGATCCGAACCTGACGTAAACTTGACAGAAATTTCCACTCGGGTTGGTGTATTTGTAAATCATAAACTAGGGGCTTCGCCACTGCGGCCTTCGGCGACCAACCCCACCGGGGGCTCCGCCCCCTGGAACCATGGCGCGCTGTCGCGTATAGCTCGCAAGATTGACCATGTTCGGCCCTTCGGGGCAAATTCACATTTGCTCCATACACATCCACACAATTCCATTGATAATATATGAAGCTTTTCTATTTCCATATAGATTAATGTGCTTCTTTTTATATGTTTGTGTTATAAAATTGAAAATGAACATTTTCAAAACTTCTCCCCTTCACCGTAGGTTGTAGGAAATATTGCCTTAAGATATAACGATGAATTTAACATGCCAAGTAACATCCCAAAAACTTGCGAAAATGTTTTTTGATCATCCCCCCTCCATTTTATATATCTCAAAAATATAATCAGATCTAAGTTCGGCGAGAAAACACACATTTGAAAACAAAAATTAGGGGCTTTGATATTGATAGATGGTTTTTATTCCCCCTCCTCTATTGCTTGAAGGATATATTTCAGCTTTTTATCTGATCTAAGTTGGGCTTAGACGTATCCCAAAAGAGGTTATTAAAGCGTTTCTGACAATTTATTCGTGAGCTACAGCTTGTCAAAATTTACATCGCAAAAAAACGGTTTTTCGAGTTCCCCTTCTCTACCACCAGGTGGATATATTCCAAAAACTGATCAGTTCTAAGTTAGGCCAGGGCATATCCAAAAACAGTTTATGAAAGCATTTCTGCTCATTCGTTCGTGAGTTACAGCGCGTATAAATTTAGCGTAGCGTACGTACGTACAGACTAACGGACAAAAATTTGTTATATAACATGCGCACGATAATGGCCCATGTTCATTGCCTGTAAAGAGGGTTAGAAGTTCGGCATTATGACCGTGTGACGTAAGCGGGGATAAAAGTGTACTTCTACTCCCTAGGGAAAATAAAAAGTGACGTCAGCGGGAAATAATGGGTTTAATACATAAATATACATATATACATTTTATTATAGATGAGATATAATGTTTTTCTCAGCGAGCGCGACGTTTATTTTGATTAGACGCTCCGTCCGGTAGTAGCTCCAACGTATGTATACACCTAATTCCTTCTTCGACCTCTGTTGTCTTTATTTTTCATATAATGGTATTGGTGAAAAAGGAACATATGATGATCGAAGGCGAAGAATCCACGATTTTAAATAAGGTGTATGTAATATGAAATATGTTTATAAAAGAATTATAAACATATTTCAAAAAGGTTATAGGGGATAAGAGAAAAACTTGCCGTTATCGTATTCGCGTGTTGTATAAAATATCGTATATATCACGGGGTAGAGCGGAACATTTCGCAGCTTGTATGAGTTGTGAAACTCGTCATCGTATCGCATGCGCTATGACTCCTGCCACACCATCATACTCGTTACGAAACGTCCCGCTTCTATCCCTTGATGTATAATATACTATTTATTGCATTTTTGGGTTCCTTATGGTCTGAAACGTGGTCATTTGATGAAAAAGTAGGCGGTAATTTTTTTTGCCAGGGGGACCAAATTCAATACTTCTTCCTACCTATGGTGCGGGTCCAAGTAACAGTCAACAATTACACTTTAAGGTGGTTCTAGAAACATTTTTTCAAAATTCGGGCTTTGGAAGGGTGATTCTACATAACATATACAATCTTCAAAAAAATATCGCTGAAATTGGTTCAAAATTAAACGAGGTGAATTATCCGAAATAAATTATTTTTGGAGCTGGCAAGAGAAAATAATTTATTTCGGATAATTCTCGTTTAATTTTGAACCAATTTCATCGATTTTTTTATGAAGATTGTATATGCTATGTAGAATCACCCTTCCAAAGCCCAAATTTTGAAAAAACGTTTCAATCCCTTTTTATTTAAACTTTTATTGTTGAAAAACTCGGTCGATAACTGTTCTACTTTAGAGCCACCTTAATGACTGTTTTTATACATTCTTCTAATTACTACAGTATCAGGAAATAGCAAAACGACCGATCTAAATGCGTTAACTGGAATTTAAATGAGCAAAAAATCAAAGGAATCGAGGAGGTGGTTACGTGGTTTACTACAAAGCTTCTAAAGATTAACATATTAATTACTTCGAATCAGCACCGTAGGTAGGTCGGGCGAACTATTAATTTATTGATAATGGACCGTATTTCGATTTTGCATTGGAGAATATTAAAAAACTGATGACCGTGAATGTCAGTATACTTTTGCGTGTAATTTGAATATACTTAATTTTACAGTACATACTTCCAAGATCGAATCAGTCCGCTCTTGAAAGTTTTTTAGCTTGAGAGCTTGGCCCTCTGTCGGTCGATGCGCTACTTCGACTTTATGTGGGAAACTTTATGATCTACAATAAAGGTCCAGTAAAATTTTACTCTATCTGTCACCGTTATCGTTGCATAACCGATCGAATGAAAAACAACGAGCTTTTATGACAAAAGACAAACGACGCTCGCGGCCACAAACTAAGAAACTTTCAATATGATACTGATTCGGTCTTGAAATGATCCTGCGGGAGTGCAGTACATTGCCCATTGAAGAGTGTTCCGCGCTATCAGACATGTGGAGTTCTCTCTCCGTGTTCCGCTAGACGCGATAACTGTCAGACCAATGACCATGAAGGTTACTAACGTTAAAGTCGATGATACGCATGGGGACGTCGAAAAAAACTGAAGCTCAGCAATGACGAAGATTATCACTTCATACTTATTATTTATTGAAAAACATTAATGGATATTCAGAGATTAATTTTAAAAGGGGCCTTGGATAAATGCCGAAGAGTTTCAGTAGCCAGTAGTGTACGATTGTGAGAGTAAGTACGCTACGATTGTACGAGGTAGGGCGACGCAACGTTGGCGGTGGTGGTGCTCTCTTGGGGCATCACCTATCCCCGACAGAATGTTTATAGACCCTCGTCGAACGCTGCTTCCGCCGCTCTTGCCTGCCCCCACAAGCAAGCCATCCCCAGTCGCGATATGGTCGGGGCGGTCGATGCAGCATTTCCATGGTAACGAGACACATCGACCTCTGCCACCCTCTCCTCGCTTTCTCGTCGCTACAGTGCATTCAACCAGGATGCAATCTTCTCTCGCCAATGAAAATCCGCCCGAAAATCGAGGAAACAAGAGGCAGGCTGCATCCCGTCTCGCGCCGCGCCCCTCGTCACTCGTACCTTCCCGTGGCCCCTCCGTACCCTGTCATACCCAGCGCAATTCTACGAAAACGAACGTCCCGGCGGTGGGCCCATCAGGTTCGTTCGTTGACTATAGGTTGCCCGCTAGACGGGGCTTTCAAGGTCCTTCCACAGAGTTGTTCTCTCGCTAGACCTAGCGTTGCAACCTCCCACCTGATGCGACAATCGAACGTACAAAAACATGGATGGTCTAATTTACAAATACGTTATTGTTTGAATAGTGAATCACGACAAAGCTTGCAAAGAAGTCAAGTTTGCGCAGGATACACGAGCGACGCTACTTGAGCACATATGCTCACAAAAATAAGCCGATCATCGCACACTTTTCTGTTTACAAGTTATTCCTCAAGCATATTGACATCGTTTTCCGCGCGAGCAAAGTAAAATTCTACTCGTAGAATAATATTGTCGTTTTTTTCCTCCTTACCCCTGTTTGTCAAACTGATGATTGAATTCGTTTGTATGTCTTGTAATATTATCGATGCGGACATACTTACAAGTCGACCATGGCCTTCTATGTATACTTCTGACTATCATAACCAAATTTTGTTCTTAATGAATTGTAGACAGAGAGGAAACGCTACATTCATTAAGGCGATCATATACAGGTTTACAAGGAGATGATACATAGGTAATTCGCAATTATACAAAGCAAAGTCGAATTATTTACGTAGCATTTTAATAGAATTGAAGTATCTCTCTTTAATGGTGATTTAATAAGGTCTTTTATAATCCCTAATATGGTGACATTGAAAACTTTGGAGACGTTAGAATGAAATGATTTTAAAAAAAGTAACTCGTATATTCACTCATAGTCCCACGAGTCAAGAAGAGAACCTTCCAGACCTTTCTCGTCCAAGGCCGACGGTCGTGCGAACGAACTGTACCCTTCTCGCCGCCTGGCAGTCTGCCGCCTAGTCACTAGCTGAGGTCATAAGGGTGGCGAGAGTCAGAAAACTTCGAGAAGCTTGTCCTGAGATGGGGGCGCGATACAGATAGAGGGGTGAGAGAGAGAGAGAGAGAGAAGTGGGGGTGGTCGAAGCGTGAAAGACAGAAATGAATCGACAAGGGGCTTTTGGCGAGGAGAAATAGCTTCGTCAATGAGTATGGGAAACAGAGTGAGAGAGAAGGGGCACTAGGCAACCCCTGAATGTCGTTTATCGATCTGAGGGTGCACGCACTCTTAACCATCACGAAGGCGAATACGGTTCTCTGCTTACATGCGCCGGTGTTGTGAGGATGTAAAGTCCTTTTTTCTTGTTTTAAATTTTCAATTTCAGCCCGTATGCTAATACAGAAAAAAAACATATTTTAATTCTTTTTACATGATTATGTTTACATCTATTATGATGCTATTACGTTACATTACAAGACTTTCGTACCGTCGATTTTGGCTTCCGCCTGGAATACGTTACACCATGGCTGGTTTTCTCACGCGTGTCATCACAGTTCACTCGGCTCTTTTACCCGTATACTCACTATCCTCGAGATATGATCCAGGTTTCTACACGCATTTAAGTGAGGAGGGAGAACAGATTTCCTTCGGGTGGGACGTTAACTTCCCTTATCGCTCGCTTACGATCGAAATTCCTTCACGAAGGTTGTCCGCATATTCCGTGACTAAAGGAATCTACGCAGTTTCCCGGAAGGGTTCGCACACCATGAGGACCGCGAGGTCGCTCGTTATTCTGCCTTCGATTCAATCTTATCACGTTGCTCCAATACATACATATATGTACCCCTACTTGTCGGTAATGATTTTTACGACAACGATCATTACCCGTTTACATTGTATGTCCGAAAGCATTCCTCCAAGTTAGCGTCCGATCTGTAATGTGAAAAACGTACGTTCAACGTTACAATTGAAAGATCACGAGTTACAACACAAAAAATGCACAAAGGACAACTTGGAGGGCAAAAAACTCCGGAGGCGTAACCGAAATCGACTTAGCGTTGCATATGTGGCCTTGTTGTAACTCTCATCTTATTAGATATCAGCGTTGTATGCACTTGTGTGTATGCGAATGCATCCCCCCTACACGCGCGCTAGGGTTGGTGATATTATTTAATTTCGCCATATAATCGAGTTGCTTTACTGATTTCAAACTCGAAGACGCTGCTATCTCTCCAGCCCTAACGTACCTATGTACTCGAAGAATATCTATTGAGGTGTTAATCTATTATTGTTGTTTTTGTTGTTGTTGTTGTTGTTGCTGTTGTTTTTGTTGTCGTTATTATTATTATTATTATTATTATTATTATTATTATTATTATTATTATTATATTATTATTATTATTATTATGTTCCCAATGAAAGACTTTAAGAGACACCCTCATCCAAGTTACTTTATATTGCATTATTACTATTTATTGTGATAAGAATTGTGCATCGAAAACATTTAAGAATGTGCACGTTTGTGTTTCAGGGATGCCGGTTGACTGAAGATGGCCTCACCGACACCATCATTGGAATCACGCGCGAATTCCCTCGGCTCCCTGGCCTCGCTTTCCCCGCTGACAGTTAGCGGAAGTTCACCACCGGCAAGTGACTCGGCGATCTGCGACGTCGACAGTTGCGATCTTTGTTTAGACAACGCGAAACCCGGCGATACGCCTTGTCCGCGCTGCCGATTGAGCGGTAGTGGTAGTGGTAGCGGTAGCAGCAACGGCAATAACGGTGTACGCTGCACTGGCTGTAAATCCACAGAATCTGACGCTGTAGCGCGTTGCTTCGATTGTGCCAATTTTCTCTGCCCTAACTGCGTCATGGCACACCAATTCATGCACTGTTTTGAGGGCCATCGGGTCCTCAATCTCGGCGACTCAAAAGTCGAGTCTACGACGACGGCAAATAGCGAGCCAAAGAACAACCTCGTTATTAACGGCGGTACCAACAACGGCGAGAAGACTCTTTTCTGTCCCAGACACAAGTCGGAACTTCTTAAATACTATTGCCGAACTTGCACAATGTTGGTGTGCAAGGAATGCACACTATCGGATCATCCCGGACCTCTACACGATTATGGCCACATTTCCGAAGTCGGACCCCAACAACTAGAAGCCATAACGAGAGTAGTCCAAGAATGTCGTGCGAAAGCAACGGATATCCGAACGGCAATTAAATCGGCGGACCACGGAGCGGCGAGGCTTCAGGTCCAGTATCACAAAGCACAAAACGAAATCAACGATACTTTCCAATTCTACAGATCAATGCTGGAAGAACGCAAGCAAGAGTTGTTAAAAGAGTTAGAGTCCGTATTCTCGGCTAAGCAAATATCTCATAGTGTTGTAAATCAGAAGGCCAATGATATGGCGGACAAGATGCAACAGACGTGCGAGTTTGTCGAACGACTCACCAAATACACTACCGTCACCGAAGTGCTCATGGTGAAGAAGTTGCTGGATTCGAAACTCCAGCTGATGCTCAGCTACACGCCTGACATTCCGAGTCAACCTGTCGATTTAGAGTTTGTCAGCAATTATCAAGCTATACAAGTGGGGGTAAGAAACACTTTCGGATACGTGCGCAGCAACAGCGAGAGCAATGCTGGACCTAGCAAACAGCCTCCGATAGCAAGGCCCACTGCGCTTTCAAGTGGCGGCAGTAACAGTAACGCGAACAGTGGACCAGGAAGCGCAGGCTCTCTAGGTGGTCTTCTTCTCGACAGGCCATATAGCAATGGCCTAGTTTCGTCTAACTCGACCTGCGTATCCTCTACCTCTCCATCGCCTTTTGAAAACAATAGCGTCATATCGAAACGATTCAGTACGGCAAACAGCTTGGGACCGTTCTCAACGACCATTAGCGATCTTAATCTGAACGGCATGAATAACCCTTACGAAAAATGGAGCAACGGGGGGAGCGACGCATATCCAGTCTCAGTATCGACAAATGACCACTTCCCAATGCCGACCGTGTCTGCCGCGTCCGCTGTCCACGGAGAATCCGTTCTCGACCTCACATCGAAACTCATGCCAGCCACGGCAATGTTTCCTCTCAAGTCGCAAATAAAACGACAGAAAATGATATATCATTGTAAATTTGGAGAATTCGGCGTGATGGAGGGTCAATTCACGGAACCCTCTGGTGTGGCAGTGAATGCCCAGAACGATATAATTGTGGCGGATACCAACAACCACAGAATCCAGATCTTCGACAAAGAGGGAAGATTCAAGTTTCAGTTCGGCGAGTGCGGCAAGCGCGACGGTCAACTGCTCTATCCAAACAGAGTAGCGGTCGTGCGCACGTCCGGCGACATAATCGTCACGGAGAGGTCTCCGACCCATCAAATTCAGATTTACAATCAGTACGGTCAATTCGTTCGCAAGTTCGGGGCCAACATATTGCAGCATCCTCGCGGAGTTACCGTCGACTCGAAAGGGCGCATCGTCGTTGTCGAATGTAAAGTAATGCGGGTGATTATCTTTGACCAAGCTGGCAACGTTTTGCAAAAGTTTGGCTGCTCGAAACATCTCGAGTTCCCGAATGGCGTGGTAGTGAACGACAAGCAGGAGATTTTCATCAGTGACAATCGCGCTCATTGCGTCAAAGTTTTCAATTACGAAGGGACCTACCTTCGGCAGATCGGCGGCGAAGGCATCACGAATTATCCGATCGGTGTCGGCATTAATGCCGCAGGTGAGATCCTCATCGCGGACAATCACAACAACTTCAACTTGACGATCTTCACGCAAGACGGACAGCTAGTATCGGCGTTGGAGAGCAAGGTCAAACACGCCCAGTGCTTCGACGTCGCTCTTATGGACGACGGCTCGGTCGTGCTCGCTAGCAAGGACTATCGGCTATACATCTACCGCTACGTTCAGGTGCCGCCAATCGGCATGTAGACATAGGATGTTACGTCGTCGCCCTGACGATCCACGTTCAACGGACCTTTTTTACCATGATTACAATCTCAGCGAGACAAGTCTACTATTGTCCATTACTTACACAGCCCTACGCCTCTACGAGATCATCCACGACTTGAAAGACCATCATCATCACCAGCGATCATTATCCATCAGCACCCATCATCATCATTATTATACCTATGTCGTTCTGTCCCTCGATCTTGAATTGTCCCACCTGTTTTGCGACTCTCGAAACCGATCCCGAACGATAGATATATCGCGAGAATCAAGTACTACTCGAAATAAGCGTTGGTCAAACTCGCGACATGCCTAATCGAGACGGTTAAGTAAAGCCGTAAAGGAGACTGGCCCGCATCGACTGGCGCAGTATTCGAATACAAAGAAAAACACACGATTTCATTTGCCTGCACACGTGGCATACATTACGATTCTCGATTCATTTTACGCACGAATCTGTAGGATCGTGTTTCCTACCCCAGATGCAGAACTTACAGACGTGAAATGACACGCGCGAAAAACTTACTTGTTAATGTTGTTATAAACTGAAAATACTGTTGTTGTTGTTTAGTTGTAGAGCTCGCCGCCGCTAGTCACTTTCCCCGGTTTTTTCTTCCCTAACATTCGCCTTCCTTCGTCAATCGCACACATTCATCCTCCGTACTTCCCCCATCTGATCGGATGTTTCTATTCCTATCCTTTTTTCCATGGTCCCTCTATACCCTCTTTTTTACGTTTCTACTTTTTAACTGTTACACGCTATACCTACTTCGAGGCGCGTTCGCGAAACAACCTCGAAAAAAACACGCCACGCGTGCGACGTACAGTTTTTCCGGACGAGCTTGCGCTCGCAGGCCGAGAGTGACTTTTTTCCAGGAATATAAGAAAGGTCGTTACTCACGTGTATCACGATCATCTACGTTTTTTTCGCAAAAATTTGTAGAACTTTTGTATTATTATTACGTTATTATTGTAACTATCATTTTTTCACCATTATTACGATCATTATCGCTATTGTAATTGTAAGGCATAAGTAGGATTTTCGCGTTTGTTCGCATTATTATCATTATTAATGCTATTATGATTATATTATATTATCTTTATTATTATTAATATTATTATGATATGGTTATTAGGCTCAAAACAATGATCGCGACTTGCGAGCGAAAATAACTAGTTCCACGCCGCTGGAGCATCCTCCCCAAATGTTGATTTTGCGTTTGCGCTCTATACAAGACGTTTTTAGGATTTAAAGCTAGGCATATGACGGTGTATTTCCAAAGAAAGGGCGACGTCAGCCAATGATTCAGTCACGCGTACACCAGAATACATCATTTTTATAATAAAACCGTAGATCGAATATTCTCGCGATACGTGACGTCACGTCTATATTAAGCAGAAACAAATTTTGTCGGTACACAGGTTAAAGTAACCATGTTACAGTCGAGCGTGACTTGAAGCTCTACTTTTCGATGTAGTACGCAAAGTTCCGTTGAATTGCGAAGCATTGTTGCAATGTAACAGAGTAGTTGTGGGCAGCGAGGTTTGTGGCAATTTTTACAGTACATGACGATAGTGACGATTGTTCACGTATCGACGATTTGATGTCTAGCAACAACGCGAAACTTTGCAGCGACCAGAATGAGGCGATTCTCTTTAAGTGAAACGCGACATTTATCGTTTTAAATGTGAGTTTTTTCTTTGTTTTTTCTTAAACACGAAAGACTGACGGTTAAGCCTCGAAGTGGAAGTGTCCCTTGAGTATCAGACAGAGGGAGAGAGAGAGAGAGAGAGAAAGATTAAGATTAAGAGATGTTGCTCGTTCGAACACAGTATTACGCGGTCGTTGGGTGGTTTTCTCATTTTACTTGACGCGCGTGTTTTCATTATGTATTAGAGTTTGATCTAGTTGTTTTTTCTAATCGCCTGCCTATTGATGGACCAGATTCATGAACCTTACCAATCCCATCATCATCTTCATCATCATTACCACCATCAACGTCATCGTCATCATCATCATCGTCATCATCATCATCGTCATCATCATCATCATCACACGTGAACTTCATCAACCGTTGTGTTTTTATTTTGTACGATTATTACAATTTTTTATTATTTCGTAGCATCGTAGCTAGTAGCGAGTAAACGAAGTGTATCTGGTTAGAATTTCTTCTCCTTCTTCTACGTCTTTTATTAAGTTTGTCTTTCATTTATTGTGTTTTTTCGCCAGACATTTCTCACCTTCGTGTTGTGCTCCATGCCACTCTCGCGTACAAGTGGAATCTCCTAACCCTTTCAAACCTCCCACAAATTTTTTGCGATTCTTCATGATTTTATTCTGTTCGACCAAACGAGCAGAAATGACTGCGCTCTCGCCTCCGTTTCTTGATGCGAGCGCGCATAGTATTAAAATATTTTGTTGGATGGGTCACTATTATTATTATTATTATTATTATTATTATTATTATTATTATTATTATTATTATTATAATTATTATTATTATTATTATTATTATTATTATTATTATTATAGCCGCTTCAGAAAGACTATTATTGTAATAATATTTTTTGCATCATCGTATCACAACCATTACTATTGTATTACTTTTTTGTACTTTTTATCCAATTCACTACGAAGCGTCACTGCCCTAACGAGTCGCGATTGCGAGAGCACGGCGGCATTTTATGCCTTTCCCTCTGTTCTTTTTGTTTTAAACGAATGCAGAATCTCATAGTTATCTTGCACACGTTCAATCATTCACCATTTAAAAAATTTTCGGTGTCATTCGTACTGACACGGGCAAATATAGAGCCAATTACCGAAAGATTCATTGCGTTAAATGTGCATACAAGTATTTCTCCTCCCATGCGCCCTCTTAAAGTTCTAGAAGGCCTTTCTGGGCGATCCATAATTTTGAGACATGTCGTTGTTTGCTATTGCGAATGCGGCTCGCGTGCCGTCTTTCTTTATTTTCTCTTAACTCGATGTACTTACACTTTATCTCGGGCAGGATAACATTAAGGAAGGAGGGAAGATTAATACTGCACGTTGCTCGAATTGTCCGACAACCTTTAAAACCAGAACGTCACGGAAACGCGTATACAAAGTTAGAATTTTAGATATGTCTGATTGAAGTGAGTATTCGTTCGACGATTCATCTTGTTGCGTTAAGTAGCGCGAGGGAAGAAACGACTATCGTTGAGTTGAAAT
>JAPYZR010008641.1:0-10377 GCA_030522945.1 Trichopria nigra | reverse complement strand
TTGAATGATTTTTGTTTCTCAGAGGGGTACAGTTTTTGTTGTAATTGCTTACGAACGCTGGAGCCTTCGTAACTTGCTGGATGATTCTCCACAATTTGCTCCCTTAGTACTTGTAACTTTTTCATTTAATTTTGTAGTTTATGGTCAGGTGATTTTCTGCGCACTATTGGCACATGGAGAGGAGCACTAATTTTTTATGTGACCGTATTCCTGACACTTCATGCACAGACGAATTTTCCTTTTTTCGCGGTTGTTCAAAACTTACAATTAGATTATACAAATATTTTTTATTTATCATTTTGATTTGATTCGATTTCAATCATAAACAATTCAACTTTGTAGATTAATACTTAATTATCTGCCCTTAAGGAACAAACAGCTCTGATTGCAATAAATTGCCGTTCTCGCAACTACACAAATCTTTATTAAAAATACAACACCTAAATTTTATAAGAAAGCATGGACTTAAATATAAAAATTAGTATATAGTACGTATGTATTTGTTTATTTGAATCTAGGGTTTTATAAGTATAAGATTAGCGGATAAATAAATAATACTGCACACACGATGTAACGATAAAAAATGTACAAACCTATAACTAACATGATACCCCTGTAAACGGAAACGTATTGAAAGTTAAAAATTCAAACGAATTAAAATGAATTAAAATGAATTCAAACGACTGAAAATGAATTCACTTAAAGCGTACAATACGTTTTCGTTTACTGGGACGGGATTTTGAATTTTAAATACTTTATATAAGTTTCGATTATCCACGGTTCAGTTAAATAACCAGTTATAACTGAGCGATAGTAAAATGACAACACTATTTTCAGTGTATGTTTGCGATAGTTTCTAGTGACTAGTGATTAATAAAGTTCATATGAAGAAAATAATACTAAGTTGTAATTTTAACTAATCGGTTTTAAACATAAACTTTTGATTTAAATTTAACGACATTTAGCGACAATACGTGTCCATTCGTACTGGATGTATTTGAAATATAATTTCTTTGTTAATTAAAAAATTGAATTTAGATTTTCTATTTTATAGTTACTATTGTAGGGTATTTCTGTTTAGCGAAAATACTCATTTTAAAGGAAGAGTGTCGGAGCTATCGAGGGAACCTTCTCCGAGTTCGAGACTTCGTTGTGTCATGTTACGAGAGCAAGAAATTTCCGCCATCCTCATTAGTTTGGTGGACATTGATTTCCCAGTCTGTCGAACCATTTTGGAAAAGTATCCATCTGGATGGTCCCTTAAGAGTTCGTGGGGACAGCCGAATTCCTAACAATAAAAGAAATATATTTTTTATTCGTTTCATTTCTTTGCCCGAATATCAAGCACTTTCGTCCAATATACGTCCATTCGTCAGACGTAACAATACATATACACAATAAACAAATAGTTGTGTACGTATATTGGATGTCCATTTAACGTCCATATATGTAGATGGTCGACAACCTAGTTGCAAGACTTTATACAGGTGTGCTTCGAATAATTTCGACTATCTGATGATTCCGTTACTTTCGAAAAAGTATAGTGACTAAGTTTATAAAAAATGAGGATCAAACCTACCACCATCGAACCAGCATCCATGACAAGAATTCGGTCACTATCAATAATTGTGTTTAACCTATGAGCTATTGTTAGAACTGTGCAAGCTGCAAATCTCGTTCGGATCGTTTTCTGTATAAGGGCATCAGTCCTGACAACGAGAAAATATTCAATTATGGCATTGTTAAATATTCACAAAATGCGTCTCGTTAATTTGGACGATACTCACCGAGTGTCAATGTTTGCAGTAGCTTCGTCCAAAACCAACATCTGATTGTTACGAAGAATTGCTCTGGCAAGGCAAATCAATTGCCTTTGACCAACGCTGAAGTTACTCCCACCTTCCGAAACTTGTTGATCCAAGGAAAGGCTTCCGAGCTCCACTTCACGAAGTGCATCCCAAAGAACAGCGTCATCGTATTTACCAAGTGGGTCTAAATTGTAACGTAGACTTTCGGAAAATAACACGGGTTCTTGTGGGATGATGGAGATTCGCGAGCGCAAATCTTGCAAACCAATCGAAGCGGTGTCCCTACCGTCCAAGATGATTTCTCCTTCTAAACTTTCGCCAGTCAGACGAAATAGGGCCGATATTATGGACGACTTTCCCGCACCGGTTCTTCCAACTATGCCAACTTTCCATCCCGCTTCGACGGTTAAATTTAAATTCTAAACATTTATTTTATCAATAATAATAACATTTTATTTTCAGAAATATCGATTGAAGGTGAATTAGTACTAACCTTCAAGACGTACGGCTGATCTTTGTGATAGGCCATATTAACTTGTTTTAATATCAAACGACCTTTAGCAGGCCAGTTTTCGGGCAGTGGACTAATCGATTCCAATGGATGTTCTTTAGGCAGTGTCGTGTACTGTAGAATTCGTTCCACGGATGTCATTTGCGACAGAACTTCCGCGCTTTGTCTGATACCATGTTGTAACATACCAGTGAGTATCAAAGACTGGGAAATTGCTAAGCCAACGTTTCCTCCGAAGAAGTCTGCTTGAGGAAGAAGATGTTTTAATATTTTCAAGCAGAAATATAAATATAGAATTGCTATATTATCTGTTGTATGTATTACCAGAGTCAATGAGGAGAAGGCTGTAAGTAACACAAGCAACAAAGCCACAAGAGATGAAGTCGAGAACCATTCCGAACGCTGTGGATGAGACAATGGTCAGAAACCATGCTTTTGTATGGTCGTCTTGAAGAGCGTCAAATTCGTTTCGAAGCTTTTCATTAACATTATTACCGCAACTTCGAATTGTCGTCAAACCAATCATTGTTGCACTGACATGAGAAAACATTGGGCTTTTGGCTGAAATTTAAATGTACTTTTAACAAACACTCCTATTATAATACATATATTAAAGATAGCAATCGTCCCAGTACGTACCAACACCTTCAAAGCGCTTTATGGCTTGAGCAGTATTCAAATAACAGATTCTTACGTAGTAGAAAAGTACCCCAACAATGACTGCCGGTATTATCATGTAATAATTGACGATCAATACCATCACCATGATTCCTATCATTACGAGGAATATTTGAAGGGTCTCTATCATAGCCCTTGGTAATAATTCATCCATAGCTCCCACGTCTTTGGAGAAACGGTTTAAAATACGGCCTGAAAATAAAAAAGAAGAAAACAAAAAATAAACAAATGATCAATTGCAATATGTATTACAACTTTATCAAAAAATTATAAATAAGTTGATATGTTCACCGGAAGGATTTGTGTTGAAAAAGTACATCGTCGCATGGATGAGATTGCCGAACATTTTGTTGTGTAGTTTCGTACTGGCTGATATGCAGATTTTGGTAAAGGCATAAGACCGTATTAAGCAGAAAACAACGCAGCAGATTATAACGAAGATGTAAATGTAAACGGCATCAATTGTCCTTGGGAGACCGTCAGAATCAAGTGTGAAAATTTGAGAAAGAAAAGTGTCATTTACGAATAAGGTGGCTTTAGCTTTCTCTTGAGTCGAGGAGCTATTTTTATCATCATGCCTGTATTCCTCTAAATTGATCCAATAACTGAGCCAGTAATCTACGCCACTTGTAGTTACTTGCGACGTAAGTGTTATTATCAAGAATAATACTAACACACACCAAGAACCTCCGGCTCTGAAGTATTCCATGTAAACCTTATTCTTCAAACGACCAGTTTCAACGGTTTCTTCAGAAATCGTTTGGGACTGAGGTAATTCTTCATCCGCAACCTAGAAAAAAAAACATGCAAGTTGATAAAAAAATCAATATACGTAAGATTGAAAGTACTTACGAAGTTTGAGGTGACAGATCTGACGGACTGCCGAACAGATTGAGATCTCGTGAAGGGTACGTCGGAAGGTATTTCTTCGGTTTGATCTGCCGTTAATTTCGTTTTACTAAGTGAGTCCGAAATTTCACACGTAGTTTCTTCCAGTTCTTCGAAAGTACCTTGGTGCTTTACGGTGCCCTATTGTGATGTAAGACGGTCAAATTAAGATGAATTTTAATTAATGAAATGACAAGTTTAGCGAAACAAACCCGGTCAATGATGACAATTTTATCCACTTGTTGAAGAAACTGTAGTTGATGAGTAACTAGAATTCTTGTTTTTCCTTTCAAGAACGTTACTATACATTTATTGAACAGATGTTGCGCTACATGCGTATCGACGGCACTTAACGGATCGTCTAGAAGATAAAGGTCTGCATTTCTGTAAACTGCTCTAGCCAAGTTTATTCGAGCTCTTTGACCACCTGACAATGATGCTCCTCTTTCACCAACTATCGTCTGATCGCCGTTCGAAAACAGCTTGAAGTCTCTGTGTAATGCACAGACGTAAGTGACCTGTGATCATTGAAAAAGCTTAAACAATATGCTGGCAATATATGAAATACATTTGAAACGATTGGAAAGTTACTGATGAATTAGTAATCTTTTTATACACCAAATATTTTTTCATACATTATAAGAAATTTGTTTACCTCGTTGTACCTCGCTGCATCGTACGGTTGGCCGAAAAGAATATTTTCTCTGACAGTTCCCGAGAACAACCAGGCATCTTGACTAGCGTAAGAAATTCGAAAATTCGGATCATCTATATAAAAGCCAGGTTTTCCTTCTAATCGACCGATACTCTCATCCAAATTGCGCCTAATGGTAATTGTACCAGCTCCCATGGGCAATTCATGAAGAATTAAGTTCAAAATCGACGACTTTCCGGATCCTACACTTCCAGTTAGAGCGCAAATACTTCCACCTGGAATTTTCATCGAGATATCGCACAAAGTTGGCGGCAATTTGCTCGTTACCCAATTAGCAGAAACTCGGTAAAGCTCGACTTCAAATGGAAGTGCTGGCTGATCTTCGATCTTCCGTTCGTCCTCGCTTGACGAACGATGTGTGACATTATTTACAGATTTTGAGGATGGTTTAGGAGTTTTTAAGATTTTCACATTGGAAAAACTTAATTCTTCGAGAAGCAGAAATTCCTGAAAATTAACCCTTTCATTAAAATGATGGTCTCGCTTATGGTTTATAAGCAATAAAATGTCAGTTGAACGTCGTACCTGTAGGCGTTTAATAGAAATGGACGTCTCGCCGAAAGTAATCAAAGCTTGAGGCAAGTATATGGCCATTGTCATTTGGAGGATGTTGAAAAACGTAGCCAAGGAAAATGCTACATCAGCAGTAAGGTTTTTTCCCATGAAGACGAAAGAGATGAGAGTGACGAAAAGCGCAAATCTCTCTATATAAACCATGGAACTTACGTAGATTCCTCTGATATAAGAGGTTTGGGAGATTGGCTTCATTTCGGCTTTCCGAGTGCTGGAGACGATTCTTTCAAACGGCTTTTCCCAGGCGTACATCTTTATGACCTATTGAAAATTCTTCGTTTAGAATGATCATCTATTTATTTGACGAAGAAAGGAATTGCAATCATTTTTATAATTTTAAGTTTAATCTGCGATATGTAGTGCTGTACCTGAATTCCAGAGACCAGCTCGTTCATCAATTGTACCCTTCTATCGGTGAAATCAGCGATTTTGCGTCGTAAAATTTTACTGATTTTACTGAGGATCATTTGAACCGGAACAGTCAATAAGATTAAGACTCCAATTCCCGCGAGAGTAGCAAGTCCTACGAATTGCCACATTACGTATCCGATTACTATTACCTGTGTTTATTATGGAATTATAAGATTATGCATCTAGTACTAAAATTAGGGAACAATATTATTGGTTTTGTCATATTTTTTTAATTGCCTGACATATGCATATTATACGTTTTTTTAGATATTTATAGGTTTTTGAAAAAGACGATTTTACTTTATTCCATTAATTTTGACGGGAGAATGCAATGATTATATTATAGATGAAATGGGAAATCCTGATATTTCGTACGAAAGTAAAGAATGTCAGTTATAATCATTAAATATCAACGATCCAAAAGAAAAAGATACATATTCTATTAAAGAGTCATTTACCTGAATCGGCATTATCCATATATAATTAAAAAACATGGGAAGCATATCGAATCGGCTTACGTCGTTGCTCATAAGATTTACAACTTGGCCCGAAGCAGCTTGGTCAAGAACGGTAACGTTCAAGCGCAGCATCTGACAAAAAGACTTATATTACAATCTTAATTTAAATTGTAAAAAAAATAAATAAATAAATAAAATTTAGTGACATTTTTACATTTATTTCCTGTACATTTTTTTCAATTTCGTAGACGTGTGCATGAAATGTTGGGCATGTGTAAATTAAATTCAGGTATAAAGCTGCAGGTATTGAAATTTTGATATACAAGTCGATTTTATATTTCATGTAAATCTATAATTCATTAAATTATACTTAAATTATATTTAATCTATACATTCGTCATTTATATTTCCTTGATGTTACCTTACGCGTCATGCAACTTGCACGTATAATTTCATTCACGTGCGGATTAATTTATTATCAATTTCTACTTTGCATTTTCATTCACGAGTCTCTTAAAATATACACACATTTGCATTACATTAAAAAAAATCTAATCGGTGTTTTAACACGTCAAAAATACATTAGAATGTTAAAAATTACAAATGCACTTTAATAATCAAATGATTCGTTACTTTTTATTCAACTTTTTTTTTATTTTTTTTTTTTTTTTTTGTTGCAGTTGGCAACTTTTCGGTATGCAAATCAATATGTCTTTTTTATGGACAACATACATGCATTCTTTAAAACTAATGTCTAATTACATGATGCAATAAAACACAATTAAATAAGAAGTTAGTGTCGTGTTTATAACTGTCGTAAACTGTCGAGGCAGAAAAGAACGTAATCGATGAAATAACTCAATTTCGTATTAGCAATAGGACTATACTGCGTTCTTTGATATTTTTAATATATTTATATGTTATATTATATTTTATATTTTAAACACTTTGCAGACTCTTCGAATTCATGGGGTTCTTACTATTCAATTTTACTATTCAATTCATAAACTTCTTGAGCTTATATAACTTATGCATGCTAAATTCAGCATTTTTATTTCCGGAAATTTAACGTTATATTCATCATTAACGAGCCTAAAACATTACCTGGTCATTTGACATTTTTATAGAACGAAAGTAATAATAAAAAATTGTATGAACGAATTTATCAAAGTGAATTTCGAAAATTTATTGAATTACTCTAATAAATTGTTAATTTTATTAACATTTATATGAAAAATTAACTCGATTTTTATAATCATTTCTGCAATGATGCAAAGTATTGAACATGATATATTTCTTACTCATACTTTCTGTCATGATTATATACTATTGGATCTGCCATTTTGAATGTGAACACCCTTCAGATTCTTAATTAGGGACTTGTCCGCACTAGTAGAAAATGACAACAGTTTCTGCCCAATTTTTCTGGCCTCTATACATGTTAAAAGTCATGGAGTCCAGATAAAACGGACCATAAACTGATGTTATTTTCCACTAGGTCAATCTTAGAGCTAATATAACATTCAAATAAAAAAATACTGACCTTTCGGTAAATTAAAGAGCAGCAGGCGACTCTGATTTGCATGCCAAGACGTAGGCCAGCTTTGTTGGAATGATGTGTGCATAAGATTATAGCTAGTGTAGTTACAATTAATGCGGCAGCATAATACAGAGCCTCTTCCTTCGTTGTCGTCGCATTAACATTAAAATAGGCGATCACGGACTTTTGGCACAACGGTTGCAAAGTGCGCAGTACAACGGCCAGTACGAATGTCAACAACCCCAATTTTGCATTGTTCCAAAAAAAGGCGCGATAGATCGCTGCTCTCAAACTTGGTTCTTTTACTTTACCTTCTGCCTTTTTTTTCCCGCCTTTTGTCACCGTGTATTCTAAAGTTTTCAGTTTCTCCAGCTCCCGATTCCACTCTCTAAAAATTGAATCACGTATAGTCAGTTCTTAGCGATGAAATGAATTTCAAACTTCATTTATAATTGTAATTATGGATTGGGCATTTCATTTTTCATGATTTTTTCATAATAAATCGTGAGAAAACTTTACACTTTCTTCAACCGTCGATGCACAAACATCGTGTGGTTCATCGGTTTGTTTTGTTTTCATCATAAAAAACGTTATCATCTTATAAGAATGGTGATATTTTATTTTACCATTTTGAAAAAAGTATGTAAAATAGGTTTTTGGGGTCATTGAATGTGGATTTGACGTCAGATTTTCAAAATTCAAAATGGCCGATCTAATATGGTGGTTAAAATTTCGTAAAATGTACAAAACTTTCGTTTTGAACATTGTTTCAGTATTTATTGTCGAAACGAAGCCTCCACGTATATATATTTAAAACACTACAATGCATATGAGGCAGTTTACGTGAAATGTCCCAAGTTAAAAAATCTCGAATGTCGGATCGATGTGAAACTTAATTTATTATAATAATTTATTTGAAGAGATTAAAACTTACCTACCAAATATATGTTTAATTATAGCATTACCTTTCAAGGCTATCACCTAAGTTCTGTGATTCGTCTCCTTTTCCAGCATCGTATAAATCTTCCATTTTCAAATTTCCAGTGGATCCTTTCCAAAAGAGTTTTCTCGTCCACCTGAAGTGTATGAACGTAAATGTATTAACGCTCTGTATTAAAACCCACACGAACATACACACACACACATGCATGCATATGTCTATATATATATTCACATTTGACGCGCGACTGACGTTCAAAGAAGAATTAAAGAACGTATAGGTATAAAGGCGTTAAAAGTGGCTCGAGTGCTCGGATGCATCATGCCCAATATCGGAGGACCGAAACAATGTCGACGGTCCCTCGTTGCCTCGGTGACGATGAGTTCCGTAATTCTCTATGGAGCTTCAAGTCTGGGTAGATACCACGAGAAGCCGAAAGAACTGCGGACCCACTTGTTGGCATGTATGAAAACAGTCCCTCTAAGAATAGCCTATATGGGCTATGGTATAGCGTGTCTGAAATTGCTCACCCAGTGGTCGCTCTTTCAGTGGTACTAATAGCAGTTGAAAGGACCAAGAGATACCATGGAGGTACGCATACATGACAGGAAAGCACTGGCCAGGAACGAGGTCAAGACAAATGATCTATAGGAGGATCCTAGACGAGGGACAGCACCGATGGGATTCAGCGACAAAGGGGCGATAGACCCACTGCCTTTTCCTGGATGTGATGGTATGGTTGCTTACGTATCACAATAAGATGGTTACGTTCGTCACATCCATCATTAAGGAGCTAAAATGACATCAGGAGATGTGAGGAGGGACGGAGAGCAACCAATATCAGCTGACCATAAAAAGATAGTTTACGAGTGTGTGGACATCTATGAAATAGTAGATTTCGTTTGTGTGATCGACAGTTAAAATCTAACAAGATATTTTTAGATATAGGAAATACTGTATGACGATTTTTACATATATTTACATACATAACGATTACGTAGCATTTAAAGACAAGGAAAATACTCATCCGTTTAATCGTAAAAGAGTTGACGCACTGGCGTACCGGTAATTCACTTACGTTGGAGACACTCTTTGTTAACAAAAATTACATTCGTTTCTCGTAAATTATTCCTGTCGTACAATAATTAATAAAAGTTAAAACGAATCTCGGAAAAAAATTTTGCAAATCTTGTAAAAAAAAAAAAATTTCTAAAAATAATTAAAGAAATGCACATTGCTAATAAATCAGCTATGCAAATGAATTTCTTTCACTCTCCATCATTGATTTTAAATAAAAAAAGAATGATTACCTTTCTGAATCGCATTGCCTGCCTCTCTAAATTTCTTGGAGTCTCTCATTTAGAAGAGTGACTTTTTCACTTTTTTTATTCTTTCTATTAATTCTGGAAAGAGTCATTTCATTCTAAAAATAGAGAAAAATTTACTTCACCTGATGAGTATAGCTCACTCCAAGAAATTTAATGGATAAGATACTATTTGTATAAACTTGAGTAAAATTTTTAATTAATGTTAATGTGGCAATATTTTTTTGCAACATTTAGAATATTATTCATAATTATAACATCAATTGCCAAGTTATAGTTCAAGGACCAAATATGGCATTATACCGTTAGTTCTAGGTCTTTTTCACAGTTCAAGGACCGTCCGGAAATTTTTATGCAAAACGTGTATAGTTCCAGGACCTGTCTCTTACACGATGCAGAACCGGATGTCCAGGTAAATATGCGTTTCAGGCACTATTGTGACGGTTAGGTTAGGTTAATTCTAGAGAGGGGGGGGGGGGGGGAAGGGAAAATGAGCGGTATAATTTATTTAATTATCAGTTAAAGTTTAA
>JAPYZR010008636.1:0-18560 GCA_030522945.1 Trichopria nigra | reverse complement strand
GTTCTCCAACTAGCTATTTCATTCAAAACGTCCGTATTTGTTTTGTAATTGTTTCCGATCAAGAGCAGAATTTATCGAAAATCACTCATTCAAAGCCCAGTAAATGGCAAAAGTATATCCGTAGAAAGAATGTGGATGGTTGATAGTAATTCTTAAAGATCTGCGCAAAATTTTCTCGATTTTCGCCGACCTCTAGGACCTATTATTATTTAAAAATGAATCAACTATAGTGAATATAGAAAATGTAGAAGCGCGCGCGGAGCGCGCGTTCAAATTTCTAGTAAATGTAAAACGTCGATTGAAACGAGTGACCAATCAGCTTTTTATTTTTTTAACCGGTATATTATTTATTGGACAATCAATCAACTGGCAAATAATTTCTATAAAATGTAAACAAAAAGAACACAAAATAACCATCAAACCACAAATACAGGTGTCCGAAAATCAGGCCTCATTAAGTCATAGAATTAATAAAAGCGTCTGCGAAAGCGTAATTAGCTTTTTTTTAGTTGGATGCTTTCTTATTGCGTTCCTCGTTTTTCTTTTTCTTTTTATTCCCACAAATGCCACCTGCAGGTTCTCTCATATATACTTCCAGGCACGAGGACTGGAGTAATTTTGCCGCGGCCCAAATGTTAATCAATATCTTAGCTGCAATCACCTGCGAGATTCGCCAGTACTTGTCCGCTCGTATCATTACACCCTCATTATATATGCGATTTCAAAGTTGGTTCTGAATATTTTAGACTGAAATGTGCAGTGTATATGCGTTTATGTATGTGAAATTTCTATGTATAGAAACTTTAGCTGCTTTCATATTGTTTGCGAACAAAAAAAAAAAAGAAGAATTTTCTCATGTTTAGATATTTTTTTTAAATTAGCCAGAATGATTTTTTAATAATAATTACAGTAGTTTTATTAAAGTAGTAATCCGTAATCCGGAATCCGTAATAACCACAACGTAGAATAGAAAACGTAAAACGTAATCCTTTATCCCCGAAACTTAATCCGTAAAACGTAACACGTAAAAAGTAATCCGTACATAGTAATCCGTAAAACACAATACGAAATGGTAAAACGTAATCCATATTCCGTAAAACGAAAGCCGTAAAAAACGCAAACGGTAATACGAAATTGTAAAACGTAAAACGAAAATCGCAGACCGTAAAACGTAAAACGCAAAACGTAAAAAATAATTCATAATCCGCTAAACGTAAAAAGTAATCCTTAAAACATAAACTGTAAAACGTAAAACGTAAAACGTAAACCGTAATACGAAATCGTAAAACGTAAAACGAAAATCGCAAACCGTAATACGAAATCGTAAAACGTAAAACGAAAATCGCAAACCGTGAAACGTTTAACGCAAATCGTAAAAAAGAATGCGTAATCTGCTAAACGAAAAACGTAATCCATCCGAAAAACGCTACACGTAAAGCGAAAACGTAAAACCCAAACCGTAAACCATAATACGTAAACCGTAAAATAAAATGCAAAATGTAAAACGCAAAATGTAAACCGTAAAACGTATAATATATTCCGACCAATAAGTATTTTTTTCTACTTTTCGATTTATAAGTAGAAAGTTACCGATTTTCTTTTTACGTTTTAATTGAAGTACGATCATGCATGTAATATGTTTAAACATAAAGAAAAGATAACCTATAATTTTAAAATATATAACATTATAAGATATAACAATATAACAATAGATAATACATACAATATAATCAACAATATAAATTATATATAATTTCTAGGTCAGATTCATTAGTTATATTATGACTTTGAAGTTGAAATTAAGTTTGAATTATGGAAGAAATTTCTTATACTTTCTGCCCATTAAGTAATCGACCAAAAGGTTTATTAAAATATAACCTATAAGTTCATTGGCCATATTTTAACCATAAGTTTAAGTGAACTTTAAAGTTGCTTCAGTCTAAGCAGATTGTAGGAATAACAATGTCAGACATGTTGCAAACTGATCAGAACGAAAAAGATGTGCTAAAAGTTTTCAAACAATTGTTTATCGATGACTTTCTGTTTGTCGGCCGATAAATTAAATTTGACGCTTGAAAAGATTCGTCCATTGTTTTGTCAATTTCTTTTTAGGACTGATAATGCGAGTATTCGCACCTAATAGGCAACGGGATAATAGGTTTGTGTACGCACTATATATCTTCTCTGATCTTTTCATTTCTGTACGTTACACCGCACATAGAACGACCCGAGTATGTAGACTTTTATCGGTGTTGCAATCGTCTCATCCATGTCGCTTTATAATCACAGTTTTATCGTATAGCAAGCCGTTACAAATATGCTGACCGTTAAATAGTAAATGTTACACGCCCACGTGTAAGATTACATCTTTTATAACATTTATTTATTGATTATTACGTTAAACTTTTCTGAACTAAATCTTGAAATTAATATCAGCACAATTAATGTGAAATGAAATGCGATTATTGATAAGATTGTTATAAAGTAGAACAGTTACCGACCGAGTTTTTCAACAATAAAAGTATAAATAAAAAGTAATTGAAACGTTTTTAAAAAAATCGGTCTTTGGGAGGCTGATTCTACATTACATACAAAATCCTTACAAAAATATATCTGAAATTGATTTAAAATTATTCGAGAATTATCCGAAATAAATGATTTTTGTTACTTTTAAGAGAAAACAATTTATTTCAAATAGTCTTCCTTTCATTTTGAATCAATATCATCGATATTTTTTTTTGGGTATTGTATACGATTTGTAGAATAATCATTCTTCCGAAGCTGCAATTTTGAAAAAATGTTTTAATCTTTTTTTTACTTGCACTTTTCCGGTTTTGAGGTTAGGTCGGTAATTGCTCTACTTTATAACCACGTAAATAAAGAAATTGAAGATGCGCGTGAAAATGGTAAATAAGCTCTTTAAAATCCTTTGAGTGGAATTTTACTCCAGAAAGTGTAAAATTTCACTCTAAGAAATTTAAAGAGCAAATAATAAATTAAAAGTAGGTAAATGAAACACCCAACAAAACCTCAAAGAAATATGTATAAAACCAAAATATTTTCCTTTGTTGGCAAGATGTTGCGAATAATTTTTATTTTTACATATTTTCATTTGTACACATAATATGTGTGCGTAATTCTTATTTCTATTGCAAAACTATTTATTTTCCATATTTTGACTTTCCTAAGTACTATTTTTCCTTTCAAACACATCTTTAAAAATACCTGTCTAATTAAAAAATCCTGGTCTAATGGTATAATCAAGAATTTTATGTTTAACATGAGTTTTCTTCAAATCGTTTTCCATAGGTTAAAAACAATTTTGCACGAAAACTACCTATTATAAAATAGAAAGTTTTTTTTTAATGATTTTTACTTTTTTTAAAGCTTCACCGAAAACAGTATTGTTGAAGCAACCATTCTACGCGGTTTTATCAAATATTCTATGGTTGTGTCAATCATCTAAATTGTTATGTCAACCAAAAGAATGGTTGCATCAACTGTACTACGGTTGGCCCAATAATATTTTTTTTTCCCGTTTATTGATAATACGTACAGTTTTTCTCTTCATAAATTATAGATTCTTTCTGGTTTCTGGAAACAATTTCGATTTTTCATATTATTTTCGTATAGTCTTTGCGGTCTATTGCACTGAACGAATTTTGTCCGAATGAATTTAGACATCGATTTAAGTATTTCATATTCTATAGTAAAGCGATAAATGAAATAAAATTTAATTCCAAAAACTTAAGAATTAAAATGGATCCGACGGGATTTGATAAAAAAAATACGGAATAAGTATATTCTCAATATCTGTTTTCCGTCATAATTATATTTTACATATGTCAAAACCATTTTCATTCGCAGCTTATCAATTGTATAATGACAATATTTTATGTACATTCGATGAAGTCACAAAATAAGATGGCGGCGATGAGGTCGGATTGTTGTGCATGTACATATAGTTGAAGAACCAAAATTGTGCTGACGAATCAATAACTGCTTTGCATTGTTACTGTACGCGGTCTTCTCCACAGTGAAGAGCTTCTAGATCCAACATGTTTTAAGAATAATTGACCAACTTGAAATGAATCTGGAATGAATATTGAAATAAAATACAATATACGTGTATAATAATATATATATTACATTAGTTCATTCCTATAAAATAGTAAAAACCTACACAAATTCTATTGCACATCTTTATTTTAAAACTGTTCATAATCAGTCATTAAATATATTTTGTAAATTTACAATAATTTAATATTGTACAATAATTTCCAATTAATTTAGTGTTATTACATTATTGAAACATTTATAATTATTGCGACTATTCGCAAAACAGTTTACATGTGCAGTGGCGTCACCTATACGCTTGAACCGGATGTGTAAATTCCGTATTACTGCGTAAGAGGTAAAACAGACAGGAATCCTAAGTCGGTAACTTACCGACGTCGGATCACAAGTAATGAAAGCTTAGCAGGTACATGAAATTCAAGATTCTCATATAACGGCGATGCTTTCACATATCATATAATATATCATATATATTATATATATGTATATATAAAAGTCTACTTCGTAATACATAAAATTTCATATATTTTAATATTATGCATTCGTTACTTTTTAACAAGCTAAATATTCATCATGCGGTCAGTATGCATACTGATTTACCGACTGCAGATTATCTACAGTCGGTAAAGTAGATAATCTGATGTTCCGTTGATAGCTTAATACTTCAACGCTTATATTGAAAATCAATGAAAATATCGTCGGTCGATAATGTAAAACTCTACAATTATCATTGTATGATAACTTACCTGTATAAAATTTTTAATGATAAGAATGTTTACAGTTAACCTATAATTGTCAAGTTTTCGCGATACATTGGAGGTTTTAAATTTTCAAATTGAACAAAATTGAAAAAGAACAATATAATTCTAATAATTTTGAAAATGTATAACTGTACCGACTTTTTACTATCAGTCGGCAGTTTCTTAATGGATTAAACTTCTGTTGTGATTATAAAGTCTGATTAAAATATGGAACTCTTTTTTATTTCTCGTCGACTGAAATTCAATTTGAAACCGGCGTCTATCCGCTTTGACACCATCGGATTATCGGTATAACAAAGCAAAGACTTTGGAATAAGACAAAGGCGAAGAAAAGAAAGCGGGAAGAAATTATAACCGCGACTATATACGTATACAAGAAACGCCTTTTCCGCGTAACTAGTTCGTTAAGAATCGGGTGGACGGCGCGTACATTTCATTAATCTGGTTCTCAATTAACGGTAAGCGAACAGATAGGAGTATTAAACGGCACCTATTACTCAGGCGATAGCGATTCGATAAGCTGCTCTTAGGCGCGATTGCTGTATCTCATCGAACAGCAAAAAAGCTTAATGGACTTTACACAGTTAACGAGCAAAACGAGAGGAACAACGAAATGCCCAAATAAATAACTGAACAATGATACGCGATATCCGTATAAGGAAACGAGCGATATTTATTCCGTATTCGGCTTTTGCAAATTAAAAAAGTTCCTGCCTTTTTACGGGTCGTCGTTTCGAACTTTATCGTCCGCGGTGGGCAAAACGGCATAATGAAAATGAAACGTACATAAATCTGTTCGAGCGTTTAATTAATTAATTAATTACGGATTTTTTGTTTCAATTGAATGTGAACGTAAAATGAGTACAAACACAAAATGTTTGCTTGGAAAATCACACGAAGTTTATGGTAGAAATATTTGAAAACGACGTTTATATGAGTATATAAATACGTGAAATGGAAAAATTTAATAAGATTTAAGTCAAAAATATAAATAATGTAAAATATAATTGTATTTATGTATTCTAAGGACAATAGATGGAACTGGCAGATACTAAATAAACAAAGGACACAATTTATATCAAAAAATATAAAATGAAAAATGTAAATGAAAAGTTGAAATGGAAGAAGGAAGACAAAACCAAAAATGGAATATGAAATGTAAAATTACGGAATATAAAACTTATTTATGCAGAAAATGAGTCCAGTTTTTGGCTAGTTTCTATCCAGTTTGCTTTTTTCCCATGTTAAGGGTATAGGGTAACTGGGCAGTGTAACAGAAAACTGGACAGGTTTCTACCAGGGATGGGAAATGTAAAATCGAAATTGAATGGAAATTCGAAGTTTTTGTAAAAAATGTTAATATGATATCAAAATGGAGATGAAAAAATCACAATGAAAAATTTCGTTGGGAAATCGCAAAATCGAAATTTACAATACAAATTAAAAGTACAATAAAATTGTATATGTAAAATGGAAAATGTAAACGGAAATGGAAAATTCAAATAGAAATGAAAAATGGAAATAAAAATGTAACGCGAAAAATAAAATCCAAAATGGAATTCGGAAAAACGTGAAATGTGTAAAATGAGATAAAATAAAACTGTACACATAAAAGGTAAACGGCATTGACAAATAAAAAAGAGACCAAAAATGGGAGCGTTAATAAATCAAAATTGAAATGGAAATTTAAAGTCTGAATGGATAATCAAAATCAAAATTCAAATTGAGTATTGAACATACAATCAAATTTTAAAAAGAAAATGAAAATGATACATGGCAAAACAATAGACGAAAAATAGAATTTGGAAAAAATGAAATATAAAAATACATAAAAAAACCATTATTTTAAATAATGACAATAATAGCTATATATAAATCATTATTCTATATAAGAGTAATGACAAATAAAAATTGAGATGAAAAATGGAAATTTGAAAACAAAATTCAAAGGAAAATTTAAATTTTTAATGAAAAATGTTAATATAAAACAAAAGTGGAGTAGATGGAAAGTCAAAATACATATGAGGAATTTAATAGGAATATAAAAATGGAAATTCGAAGTGGAAATTCAAAATGGAAATTGATGATACAATAAAATTGTCAATTGAAAAGGAAATTCCAAGTTTTTAGGGAAAATGTTACTATAATATCAGAATAGAGATGAAAAATCAAAATGGACATTTCAGTTATTGGAAAATAAAAATTGAAATTTAAAATAGAAATTTAAAGTACAATGAAATTGTAAAAAAATTAATGAAGTAATGTAAACGAAAATGAAATTGTAAGACGAAAAACAAAATCAAAAATGGAATTTGGAAAAACAAGAAATGTAAAATGACAAAATAGAACTACACTTAAAATGTAAACGGCAAAGAAAAATGAAAAAAGAGATGAAAAATGAAAGTGCATAATAAGAATAAAAATTTTAAAAGGAAATTGAACATAAAATTAAATTTCAAATTTGTATTGAAAACAAATATGAAATATCAAAATAGAAATAAAAATATAAATTTAAAATTAAAATCGAATATAAAAATGGAAATAATAAATGGAAATCAAAACCGAAAATGCAATTTGGAAAAAGTAAATGTAAAATTACATTTAAAAAAACTATGTGTATGTAAAATGTAAAGGATAATAAAAATATCAAAATTGAGATGAAAAATGAAAATGTAAATACAAAATTGAAAGAGAAATGTAAGATTTTAACAAATAATATTATATAATGTTAAATCGAAATGGAGATGGAAAATCAAAATACAAATGAAAAATTAGATTGCAATATAAAAATCGATATTCAAAATGGAAATTTGGTATGGAAATCGAACATACAATGACATTGTAAATCTGAAATGTAAACGGAAATGTAAAATCGCAGTAAATATGCATATATAAAATTTTAACGGTAAATGTTAATGAAAAATCAAAATGAACTCTTTAAATTTCTTGGAGTGAGGTTTCACTCCATAAAGAGTGAAAGAAGTGAAAGAAGATGAAAAATCAAAATATTTAGAAAACAAAAATCGAAATTTAATATGAAATTGTATAAAATGGAAATGGAAATTTTAAATGAATATGAAAATCTCAATTGAAAGTGGAAAAATTTAAGTTCAAAAATATGAAAATGAAAATTGTAAATAAGACATGGAAAATAAAAAAAATTAAAAATTAAAACTTATATATACATGTAAAATAAAAGTGTAAACGTACAGACAAAAATAAATAAACAAAAGCCTAATGTCTAAATATAAATAAAAAAAAAAAAACTATAGTAAAAACATAACACAAGGTCAGAAGCAGAACCTATAAATTAAGAAAAAATGCTAAAATTTCGATACGTCCCTGGTAGAAACGTGAACATTTTCTACTAGCTAATTCTTAACACATTTCAGATATTTACCAAGTTAAAGACACAGGCATTATAGACAATGTAAGAAAAAAAAAATTTGATACATTTCGACTATGGGGGTCGAGTATCGAATGGAAGATTTTGAATTCTCCACGACTTTTCGATTTTCCATCGATACGATTGAAGAAAGATCCATCCTCAAAATTTATAAAGCTCTTTCCTCCGTACGACGAAGCCGATGTCTTCTGCGGCTCCAGGCTTCTTATCGTTGGAATGTTAAAAGGCCGCCTCTTCGTCAAGTTGAATTTATTCGAATTAAATCCTCGCCAGGGCCGTCGTCCCCGTCGATAAACCTACCGCTACAGATAAAAGCAGTCGGAAAGTTGCTCAAACGTCAATTACCTTATAGCAACGACATCCATCGCTTAAAAAATTCGTGTCGGGCGATAATCGAAAGAGCGTTTAGTTGGCCGTTTCGCGGCACATTGGGTATTGAAAAAAAAAAAAAAAAAAACGTACAACACTTCAACCTGTAAAATTCATTTTTTCGTCATTAATTCCCGGGGCCCCGAGTGTTCAGGACCGTACCTGAGCGCCCGAGTTCCCTTTCCGTCGCGCGGCGGAGGACTTTGCTTTATGCAGACAACACTTTATGCCCCCGATTGCGAGCGACATCGGAACGCTCTCAACTCAATACCGATCGGGCCTCTTATTCCGATCGCAAAAACAACGAGCTGTTTAATTTAGGACTCGACCGGACGACTTTCGCCGTCGGCCAGCTAGGTGGCGGCACGCGTTTCAGCGAATGTATAGGATTCGATTGTATTCCATTATAGAACATTATTTAAATGCCAAATTAAAAATTGAAGAGCGTTCTTAAATTTTATAATCGTAAAAATGTTTTTAAACTTTACAGGGAAAAAGTGTTGTTAGAGCAACCATATTTTATGGTTGTGTCAAACGTATATAGAGTGGATCGTGTCAAACAGGAAAATGATTGTGTTAACTATAGTATGTTTGGCTGTACGATACTTTTATCTATGTAAAAAAACTTTTATATATGAATAAAAAAAATATAGAAAAAAAAAAAAAAAAAAAAAAAAAAAATGAAAGGCGTGAATAAATACGGATAAAGTTAACTAATATTGATGAGCAAGAAATGAAAGAGTTGAGATTTTAGAATGTAAGAAAGAAAGTAGATTCGACATAAAATGTACAACTAATGGCAGAAAGTACAAAATGTTCAAAATAGAGCAAAATTGACCGGAATTTACTAAAATTTACTATAATTGATCAGAATTCACCAGAACTCACAAGGATTAACAATAACAGAAGTAACAAAAAATGACTAAAATTAACTAGAATTTACCAGAATTGACTAGAATTAAAAGAATTAACTAGACTTAAAAGAATTGACCGGAATTGCTCAGAATTTACCAGAATTGACCAGAATTTACCAAAATTGTTGAAAATTTACCAACATTGCCCAATGTATTTACGAAAATCGAATTTAGTAATAATAGACAGTTGATAGATAAATGTATTCTATTACAATAACTTGTAAATAATGAATTAACAAAAAATAAACACAAATAAAAATAATAGCAACAGTAAATAAAACGGGATTATATAGGAGAATAAAATAGGAGTATATATGTATATAATTATAATAATTATATGAGAAGAATACAAATAAAGGTTTAAAGATTTTTACAGGGAATATATATAATAAAATGAAATTTAAAAAAATGAACCAAACAAAACCTAGTTTTAGACTTAGAAAAGTTGTCAAATACCTACGTAAAAAACTGACAAAGTATATATGAAATTATGAACAATAATTTAATAAAAATTAGTCTAAAAACGCATAAGGGAAAAATTCATAAAAATAGATTTGAAACCAACAATAATTTTATTTAAAAGTTCACGATTATTGATTCTACAAATATTTGTAGATGTAGAAAAAATGATAAAAAAATTGTTCAAGATGAAATCGAAATTGAAAAAAGTTTTAAATTTATTAAAAAAAAAAAAAATAACTATATTTGTTTAAAATTTTAAAAATCAAAAATTGCACGAATCAAATTGTAAAATTATGAAAAACTAATAAAGTTAATATAAAATAAACATTATACACACAAAATATCAAAAATGACGTATGTCATAATCGACAAAACTTAAAATGAAAAAAACAAACAAACAAAAATGTTCTATAATGTCATCAAATGCAGAAAAAATCATAATTAAAAAAAATTGAGTGATGTGTACAAAACATTGATAACCATTTATTGAAGTTGTGAGAAATCTGTGAAAGTAATAAAAAGCAGTTAAAATGCATAAAATTATATAGAAAATCTAAAAGAATTGATATGAAACCTATAACAAAGGTAATAATGAATCTGAGGATTCTGCTATACATTTGAATATTTGAAGTGTTCAAAAATTAATTTGAAATAAAGAAAAGTGGTTTAAAAGCTAACACACGATAATTTAAAAACTGACAACAATTGATTCAATACCCAAATAAAATTGATTACGGCCAAAAAATTATTAAAATATGTATGAGCCTTAATTTAAAACTAATAAAGTTTTGAAAATACTAATTACGACTATCTAATTATTTTGGAGCAACATTTCACTCTTCCAGAATGAAACTTGAGCCACTCTTTAATAGAGTGAATTTTTACTCTTTTAGAATATTATTTTGTAATCAACCGAAGAACGTATACACTTCATATATAGAGAGAAATGTCACTCTTAATGAGTGAAAATTGACTCTTTTTAAAGTGAGCTTTCACTTCAAAAATTTTAAACAGAATATGAATTATATTTTTTTTCAATTGTTAAAAATTAATAAATTTGAGGGGAAGCACTATAATAATTTACGAAAATAAATAAACGTTAATGAAACATTTTGAATGGTTAGTAATAAGAAGAAAGAAAATTAGAAAATGAATGGCGAAAATTAATGAATATTATAAAAAAAAATGTACAAAGATTAATGATATATATATATATATATATATATTACAATATTTATTTATTCATATATAAGATAATAGCCATATATATAGTATAACCACAAACAGATTACAATAAACCCAAATATTTATACATGCTAAATTTTACGTAGTATAACATAATACAGTAGTAAACAGATGTGTAAACAAAAACAAAACAAAAAAAAAATACGAGAAAATATGATTTTTACTGCAACAATATTACCCGCTCCTTTTAGTTGGATGCATGTATATATTACCTATCTTAACAGCGTGGAAATTGCCGATGTAATATCAGAAAGGAAATAGAAAGGTTTCGAATTATATATACATATTGTGAACTCGCAATACATTTGTAAAGCAATACAACCGCGATTTCGGTCGCCATGAGGGTAAATGGATTGTATACACAACTCTAACTATATTTCGTGCTTCTTTTAAAATATCATTTACATTTCCGCATTGTGCTTCAATTTCGTATCGGAAATATCATGTGATAACGGGAAACGATATTTAAAACACAAATTTCTACCGAAACCGGAAATTTTTATTGGTATCAACTTCAAAGCAGATTCTCTTGAAAGTCGACAGACGACAGTAGTTAAAAGACAGATTTTGTATCTGCTTCGATGTATTTTTTAACTGATTACTAAAATTCAGATTAATCTTTTTTTTTTCATTTTTCTAAATTAAATTCATCAATAATTATTTTTAAGTAACCGAATTCGCAAAGATAATACAAATATATAATTATTAGATGGTATATAAATGTAATATGAATTAACGTAAAATTATTAAGAAAATTTGAGTAAAAAGAAATTTCAAATTTATAAGATTAACGAAACTTTTTCATCAAATAATTATTACAATAGAATCGCGTCATCATTTCAGAAAAGAATCATTCTTCTTCTTCTTCTTCTCCTTCTTCTTCTTCTTCTTCTATGTACGATTAAAATTGCACGACTCTTAAAAAATGGCAACATAAACATAAACATTGCATTCACATCGTGACAAATTAATCGTTCATCTACAATTACTAATTTTAATCAGCATCATTAGTGCACGTACCCGCAATTCTCTCGTTGATACGTCATCAAATAATGCTGCGTAGAGATTTAAATTCAGCGATTAACAATCTAGGAAATGACTTTTCCCAAGTCGAAATTAAGATCCTCATTAGATGCTCGGTAAGACTGAATAAGTTTGGTTCTCGAAAGTATCACAACCAACATGAAAATTAATACAGTTTCAAGACCTCCTAACGAACATAATAAGAATTTCCACAATTTCGATGATAAAAAACGATAAGGCAACATTCAGTCCTCTTTTCATGCTCCTTAATTTTCGTTTAGATCCTTTTTCGAAATTGGAACCGTTTCTTTCTCTCTTGTTCATCTACATCCAAAATTTACGTCTTTTGTATACTACAAACAGAAAAGAAATTAAGTTATCGATAGCAAATACAAAGTTTCGATATTTCCCGATGCATTTTGTTTACATTCGGAAAATGTTTAGCGGAGTATGAAATAGCAATATATCATATATCATATCGTCTTATGTTGAATCATGAAATAATGAATCTTCATGAATCATGAAGATGAATGAATTGATAAATGAATCATCGTATATCATATTGCTATTTATATGTCATACTCCGGTAAACATTTTCCGGTTTCAGAAACGTCACTGGAACGTTTCATTGCATCCATGTAAAGTTTCAATTTTTTGCTCATAAACGTTTCCGTAGCGTTTTGGAAACTATGAATGTCCCACCTCAGAACGTTACAGCGAAACGTTACATTTGGAAAGTTTATGTGCGGTTACAATAACCGTACTGAAACCTCTATGAGACTTTCTATCTTAGTTTAGCAACGTGTTGCCTTTATTACTTCTATGTAAGATTCAGAATGTCATATTGAAACTTTTGAATATCATGCATACTTTTAAAATTGCACGCCACCTAGCCGTGATTTTAAACTCTCTATCAACGCACAAGAAATAATTTTCATTGAACGTTAACTTCGCAATGTTACCGAGGAAATTACATGAGTAACCTAAACGCGCGTCATAGTAATTTTGAAACGTTAGTAACGTTACCAAGAAGATTATATTGTAATCTCCTTACGAAAATGTGAAATTTGCTTGGGAAAATTGTAACGTTTCAGATGTCATAATAAGGTATGTTTTTTTGTGTCATAGTAATTTTGAAACGTTCCTGCAACATGCAGTTCGTAACGTTTTCAAAAAGTTTGCATTGTAACGTGCCTGTCTTTCTCGATCGAATTGTAAAGTTGCTGATACCATTTTTAGGAAATGTTACAATTACTTTTTAATATGAACGTTCCCGAGACGTTTAATTCATTCTATGCAACAGCGGAACGTTTCAGGAACAATAATATACCGTTACTGTGTATATAACGTGACATTATTATTAACGAACGGATACTATGTAATGTTTCAGAAAGGTTACACGTTTAGCGGGATATATACGTCATACTTTTAATGGCATTTGTCGAATCATGGATTCAAAAATCGCCGATATAATACAAGATGAAAATCGCTGCCCGATTATGGAGACATTGTTCGTGAATTGCCATGGCCTAATAAAGTTCCAAGTATCTTTTTCTTTATTCGTCGAATATTCTTGCATGAAATTTCTATATATATATGTATATATGTATGCGTGTGCGTAGTGTTTTTTTTTTTTTTTACAGAACTTCGAAACGTAGAATTATAGAAACGTGATCAGCTTGACCCGTTCATGCGGCTCGAGAGCAGAATCGTATTTAAGCTTCCCCCCGTCTTAAAACTATTGAAGTCGGGGCCTCCGTTTCAATATAAACTCGTCGATTAGCGAATGATACCGCAAGGTATATAATCCAGCATCGAATCCACCAATGGGACAAATAACATATATAAGACCTGGAAGATGACTCGTGTCTATAGGTATATATATATGTGTGTGTGTGCTGTTCGTCGCTGCATGCTCGCGTTCGATTTAAGCGTTCCGCAAAAAGGGCCGGACACGATTTACGGTTGATTGCAGACCCGCGGGTCAAAAGTCACGAGGAATGGCCGTGAATGCTGGATGGGAGCGAAAGACGAATGCGAATTATGGGTAATGACTAATGATATGCCGTATAGAGAAATGGCGGGATGCGAAGGGCTTCGAGGGAGAGAGAGAGGCACGAAATATCAAACACGAACTTCCCAGTCGTTCGGGAAGGGATATATCCATTTAAAGAAAACGAAATCTCATTTAGCATTCGACTCTTCTTCAAAGCCCCTTTGCGTATAATCGCACGAGCGTTTTGTGTTTACCCTCGTCTTTCGTTTTTTCCCCGTATATATAAAACGATTGAATGGAATGTTAAAAAGTTAATGTTATATTGAAAGTTTTCTTCAGCGATTTCGGCGCGCTTCGAATTGAATGGGCGGGTCTTAAACGGCCGTTTCTAACGCGTTTTTTCGGACAGGTTCTGAAATTTTGGGTTTCTTCTAGACTAAATTTTCCTGTTATATATCTAGAAAGAGTGATAATACTTCACCGTATAAGGAGATGATGAAATTAACAAATTTAGATGTTTGACACTTAATGATGTCAATATTGATATACATATATACCATATGTATTCATGTAGGACCTGGTCCTAATCTATACATCTATCCAAATCTATAATGTCCACATGTCCTACTAATCTATACATTTACCAATTCTATCATTTTATAAATGTACGGTATGAAGAATTAATGCAAACTTAATGGTTGTTTTCTTTTTGAAGTTGAAATTCCGAATCCTAAATATTTAGCCTATGTCAAATTTTACGAGACTCGTAACTCACCTATCGTTCCCTGCAATAAACATTGAAAGAACAGTTACGTAACATTTACATAAACGTTACATAGTTGTTACGTAATTGTTACATAATTGTTACGTAATTGTTACATAATTGTTACGTAATTGTTACACAATTGTCAAAATTGTGCTTGGTTGGTTGGCTAAATGACTTGAAATGAAAATTGACCCAACGTTAATTTTGTCACTTGCGTGAACATTGATGGTGCGGACAGAGACATCTAGCACACTGCATTCCGATTCATATTGCAGGATTATTAATTCTCATTATTTGAAGATTTCCAACTGTTGATAAATATCTACGTTTTGGACATTGTTTTAGTGTGTAATATAATTCTTCCTGGAGTGAGAAGGAGAATTGTCACTCCTTTTGAAAATGTCACTTTAGGAAAAGTGAATGCACATCACTCATTTGAAAGAATGGGTCAATTTTCCATCTAACAAATTTTTGAGAGGGTTATTGTTTATTACTACCACTATATTGAAGTTATAAAAATCAAATGGAGATGTCGTATTTAAGGGGGTCCAAAACAACTGTCTCAAATTAACCAACATTTCGTACTCCAAGGATTTTCAAGGTCGATTCAAAAATTGCACTTTAAAATGTAAAATGACGGATTTATATGAATTTGTCGAAGTATTGAAGATAATATAAAGTAATCGTAATAAATCCTGCATGGGAGGAACAAGCGCGATGATACCGATAAAACTGCATCGATATTATGAATTGTAAACTTTTATATAAAGATTATGTATAATAAAATCATGAGATCCATTTTCGTCGCCTCTTAAATGCCCGGACATTGGGTCGTGACATTGTTTGCCCGCGGTGGCAATAAATACTAATTAAGTTGACCGGTATTTCCGCCATAAAAAAAATACCGTCGATTCCTATCTCGAAATTGGTCGACAAATGGAAACAATATCCTGTATATATATATATAACGAAAACTTATTAGGCTCTTCAAACTTATTTGCCGACTTCAAGACCCAGAGGGCACAAAAATCTTGCCCGAATTTCACGAAACGAAAACGGCTCTACTGGAGGGGGTTCGAAGTAGAGGGGGCATTGAAAAAGTCCAAAAAGATCGAATGATGGAGAGAGAGAAGAGGCGATATGCGTCGTTCGTATATATATATACGTTGAAATTGCCCGGCCATTAGCGATACTACGTTATTACGCTCATCGTTTTTTAAACCCTCGGCCTTCTCGCGAGATCGGGGCGGCCATCTTGGAATATGGGATTGGGTCCGAAGGGCTCCCTCTCCGCGCGAGGCGAATGTGGGGCCTGATACGGTGCATCAACGCACGCGGCCCCGTTAATTGAATTCGCGTTTCTCGTCTTTTGAATGATCGTTTATCGAATGAGAGTCATCGGGCCCGGATGATTATATACATATACGATACGGGCCCGACCCACCTCTCGTCCCATAATCCCTCCTGTTGGGTTAATTTTTTTCAAAATTACCCGTCCTCTCGATCTGTATATAGTCTTGTTGCTTCCGTCGTCCTTGATGATCAATCGGCGAAAACAGCGCTGGTACCGGTTTTTTTTTAACCATTTCACAAATTTAAATTTCCATTCTTTCGAAATATGTTGGAAATATTCCATGAAAGCAATAATGTCAAAATACTCAATTTTTTTTTTTTTTACTTTTCATACATTTTTTAAATGTAATTAAAATTGAATTTTTTGTATATGAAACAGAACAAAATATCGATCCAGAAGTTTTTGGCATTTTAATTCCATTATATTATTACAGGCCTCGCATTATTGCTGGCAATTGGTGCTACCGGCGAATGTACCCATCCATTTTGTGTTTGTTTTTTTTTCTGCGATCCGACCGGATATTGTGCGTATTTCGAGCGGCCATTTTTGAAACTACTCGGTTAATTAAAGATGGCTATCTGAGATAATCGGAAATCTTGGCTGCATTCGCCGCATGAGAAAAAGAAAGGGGGGGGTGGGGGGGGGGGCGGCGGGGGGGGGGGGGTGGGTGGGGGGGGGGGGGGGGGGGGGGGGGGACGGGCACGAACGGTTTTTACGCCAGTGCGCACGCGCGTCTCGGGACTCGGCAACGAAAAACCGCGCACGAGTTTCATAAATGAGTTCGCGGAATGTTACCAAGTACCGGTAATAAACGTTTAAACAAATTGATAGGTATCGTATCGTGATTGGAAATTATTACAAAATTGCGGATTGTAAGACATATACACTATGTATTTCAGTAAATGTTTTTCGTTTCCCTTTCAAAACTAATTAGAAATATATCGATAACGAATAAAAAGTTTGAAATTTATAGGAATAAGTTCTAAAGTATTTTTTTATTAGTGGCATAAATATTAGATTATTACGTTTTTTTTTTTTTAGTTTTAACGACAAACTGATTTATTATTGAAGGTCATGTTCATTAAAAAACAATAGTATTCTTTATATATAAATTAAATGTATTTGTAGAGGATAAATGTAAAATATAAGACGTCTTTTTTAAAATTTGTATACACAGAACATACGTTTTAAAAATATATTTCAAAATATCGTCTACAAAAATATGCAGATTTCTAAATTTCCTAACATTTTTATTACGGTAGAATATGTTTATATATATAAACTGAATAAAATGATCAATAAACAATAAACTGAACAAAATTAAAAAAAAATACTGAAAACTATAAACGAAATTGAAAAAATTGAAAAAAAAATGTTAATCGTAACATAAGAAAAGAGATATCATAAATAAAAAATGATCAATTATAAACAAGTTTGTAATTGATATAAATGAAAATTTAGAATTAAAAATAATCGTGAATAATCAACAGATGTTAAAATTACAACAGAAATAACAGATAAGCTACTTTCTAATGAAAAAGTAATTAGTAAAACAATAACATACATTAAGGCAAATTATGATACAAACATATATTAAATGTTAAATTACATATTAAAGAAAAGTTAGCGAAGATCGAAATCGACAAATGAAATTTGCCAAAATAGAATTTGAAAAAACTTTGATATAATTGAAATATATAACGAATTTATTACGAAAGTTTATGAAAGTTGACAACATTTTTTTTACTTTCACTCCTCATTCATTAAATAATTTATGCTAATATCAATTTTTGAAAATAATTTTTCGAGTAATTCTATTATTAATGAAAAACCAACAAAATAGCGAATGAATGAAAGAGAACAAAACAACTTCAAGTATGCAAATAATTATATCAACTCTGATAAAATTATTGATAAAAAATGAAAATAGGGAAATGAGCAATAGAATATCAAACAATGAAAATTGCTAATAGACGATCAATCATAGAAATATTTTTGAAAATATTTGTTTTTCGCGCTTTCCACGTTTCATGCGCTTGCCATGTGCTCTTTATCAGTACCCCCTCCAGAGCCACATTTCGGCCGGACGGAAAGGTCGTTTTAGCCCGATGGTGATATCAAGTTTTACCTAGAGATGGAGCATGAAAATACCGGCATTTTCCCTTGTCTCGTAAGAGAAGTGTTACT
>JAPYZR010008634.1:0-11088 GCA_030522945.1 Trichopria nigra | reverse complement strand
TAGATTTCCACAAAAAAATTCCCAAAATCGAAGAATCGGAAAAATTTTTGTTGGTGAATTCAATACTTCGCCCGCCTTGCGTCAGGCGAAGTAATTATTAAATTGATATAAAGTTGATAAAATATTCGGTTTGTAATGTTTGTTGATTATCACTCTTTCAGACATTTTGTCTGAAATAGTGTCAAAACGAATTGGAACTGAATTATCGACTTCAATGAAATAATTAATATTGATAAATAACAATAATAATTCCGTTTTTTAATTTTGTAAAGTGATGTTATTAAAACAGTAATGAAATTAATTCATACCTATCCCAATTCAGAAAAAACGCGCGTATTCGATTATCGATGCGCAAGACGAAGACAATCGATAAATGTAACATAGAAAACAGTATATCTTTCCCAACCAGCTGCAGTACTTTGGCATTCACGATCGATTTTCCTAATGTAAGAAGCGATCGAATGTATTATCTCCATTATATACTATGTATGTTATACATAAAGCTGCGTATGTTATACACTAGTTGCTCTATAGCAAATAAGAAAATTACAGTACCGCGACCCAATTATCCCCTCGTCGCCCGTCGGGAGGCCATCCGAGTATTTATGGATTAATTTCATGAAAAATTGATTCCGTATAATGGCAGCATCTGCAATAGAAATTTAGAGTTTTCTACGGAGATTAATCGTGCATCCGCCTGGAATAAAAACGCCGTGGGATACACGAAGATTAATTATAATTGGCAGGTAATTAACGAATGATTAATTTTATGCAAGGGGAAAAAAGTTTTAACGGAGTTTTATGGGATCTTGAATGCATCGAAAAGTATTTTTATAAAGTTTATTTTATAACAACAATTAATCAGTTGTACATCAGATTTTACATTCACATGTTGCAAGCGACATAAAAAATATATATTTTCATTTTTACATGTATTATACCGTTTTAATATTATTTCGTAGCTGAAATAATTGTATCAAGATATTTTAATTGTGTTTTTACACTTTTGCCCAGTTACGTAAAGCTGGAAGTACCACCTCGTCCAAATATAATAAAAACTATTCTAGAATTTACGGCTAATTTAAAGTTAATTTAGTACCACACGACGAAATTTTGGTCTCTTCCTCTTCACGGTGACGCTAGTAGTACACAGTATTAACAAACCGTCGTATCGACTTATCAGAACCTTCGCCTAAATTTTAAGCTAATTTAAGGTCGAACATTAGCCACAGTTTGAATTTCTTGCCCTTTTATTTTTACGAATAAACTACATTATATATATATGCCGACAAAGTACTAAAATGTTCTCATCTAATTGGATTGGTTATTTAAGTCTTCGGCTTATTTCAAACTTAAACCGTATAATGTAGAGTATATATATATATTCTTAGAGCTTTAAATTTCTCGCGGAAGAACGTATTCAATTGGATGAATATATTATAGTCGGTATACATAATGTGATTTATACGTAAAAATAAAAGGGTAAACAGATTAAAATCGTGGGTAATTTTTGCGCCTTAAATTAGCCTAAAATTAGCCCTAAATTCCAGCATACACTTTTTTTCGATGTGGACGAAGTGGTGCTTCCAGCATTCCGTACCTGTTTCTTCTTATGTTTTAAGTATTTTCTTTTCACTAAGAATTTAAGAATAACATGATTTTGTTTAATGCTTCTATAGTATGTACACTTTTATTAATTATATTCGAGTATATAAAAATTCTCAATTACGAAGGTGTATGTGCCAATATAATTCGCAAGAAAGTTGAAAATGTCAGAGGATGACTTTTCATCATATATAAAAAAGTGTTGTAGCAGCTATAGTTTTGTCAACCGGGAGAGTGGTTGTGTCGATTACAGTTTGATTGGCTAACAATTCTTTTCGTGTAGAACTTATACAAATCAAATTATAACACAAAGAAACAACGATGGTTAATGTGAAAATACGTGCAAGTATATTAAGTCTAATGATGGTATCGATATACGCAGTTGTGAAAAAAAAAGATTTTGTTTACCTATGTAACGTTGCAGTGGATAAAAACATTAAGTAAATCATGATAAGGCACTATTTTATTATAATTGTGATAAACCGATAACATATGCAGAACTAAATTTAAAAAAGTATCAAAAAATTACTTTTAAAATCATGAGAAAAATTGACAAAACATTGTAAAAATTTACGTAAAGTATTAGCGAAACTATATACGGAAATAGATGACCGTATTTCGATTATTTTCATTGTATTATATGGATATTTGATTAATTTATGGAAAGTAGCTAAGAATATGAAAATCCACTTTATTTTAATGGTTTAAATAAAGAAATGTGAATGAACAACATTATATGATCACAGATATTTTGAGTATTTTTTGCTTCTTCAAACAGCCTTTTTATTTCAATATCAACATTGATCGAGAGCCAAAATAGTCGAAAACGCAAATTTGGCAGAAATTTCGCGACTATTGTCGAACTATTTGCAAACTACCGAAATCTGAATAGTTTTGCAACAGTGTCTTCGTGGTACATGCTAACAGTCACGGAAATGCCCTTTATTACAAACCACACAATTTGCCACCGTTATCAACGAAATTCGCTTAGTTTTCAATAGATTTTTGTATTTTCAGAAATAGTTAAAAACAAACACCGTTATCAACGAAATTCGCTTAGTTTTCAATAGATTTTTGTATTTTCAGAAATAGTTAAAAACAAAACTCTGGCAAAAATGAGGAAAAACTATCCCCGTAATTAATATTACAATTGAGCAAGATCTTAATTGAAATAAATAATATATAGTACATAATAAAGACGCGTACTCAAAAAGAGTTACAATAAATAGATGAAAAATAGAACATTTACCAAATCTGAAAATCCAAGCAGAATTTTCATGCTCATTTAAGAATCAACAATTGATCGAATTATAGGACAAGATTAACGAAAAACTGATAAAATTTTAAAACGTGCGAGTATCTACAGAAATATTGATAACACTTATCAGAATTTTATGTCTATGTGTCCCTATATTATTAAAAATTAAAAAAAATATATAGCTTAGATTATTTCAAATATAGAAAATTTGAATAAGTCCAAACGACGTAAAATTGGATTACCGCCATGACGAAATTCAACATTGAAAATTGATTAAAAATCATTAAAAATGCTAGATTTACAATAAAGTATCGGATATGAAATTCATTAAAAAATTAAGCAATTAATATTAAAAATATAAATTCTAATTAAAAAAAAGGATTTTATTACCAGTCATAACATATCAAAATCAACTGTCAATGGTATGTTAATTAATGCGGGCACAAATATCGCGTATAAAATCAAAATTGTTTTTTCAACTATCGATTGTGCTCCCATCTTGTGTTTTCAGTGATTCTTCCATCTTCTCATTCTGATGCTTTGGAGTGTCGATGTCTACATACGTATCTACCTCTTACATATTCAGCAAACTTTCCAATTTCGTATGTATATACTTTTATATCGCAGTTCGCCAAGAAGAAAAGGAGGGCGAAAGAGCGAAAACCGTATAGGTGTGTCATAGTTGAGCAGTCGCGAGTCCAAAGGATTTTTCTCGCTCCCCTTCTGTTTCTCTCGTACTTTTCTCTTTTCCACCCCCTGCCCCTTTATGCGCGACCCCTCCAACCACCGTCCTCCCCCCCAAACGCATCTCTGTCTCTTTTCCACTTTTCCGCTATCTCTGTCTGTATCTCGTAAAACAGAGAGTTAAGTACATCGTGCCCGTCTCTCGTTTGTTCGTACCTTCTTCCTCTCTTCGGACTTGTCTTTTTCTTCGTCTTCACGTTGCATAACCCATGCTCACACAGGGTGTTCCATTTTAAATGATGCACGCGAACAGCTCGGAAACCAGACAAGCGTCGGAAAAATGTTTCCGACAACATTTGCGTGATTTAGCGCTCGAAAAAGAACTCGAGATTTAACAATTGAAAAGACCACTCGCATCACCGTAATTATACATATTTTTCTTTCGCGATTGTTCTTTACTTGTCTATATATACTATTTCTATTTGTTGCAATTTACCGACCAGCAATATTTCTGGGCTGCTGAATATTTTACGCATCAGCTTTCGTTCGAAAGATTTTCAAGGAAAGCTGCAGAGAAAGCTTACGAAAATACAATCTGTTGCAAAATGCATCAGGAATTATTAGAACCATTGCATAGCTATTAGAACGTTCCACGGCGAATACTGAACGATAAAGACATAACTACTCAAATATTAACCTGTTCGAGATGTAACTACTTTACGAGTCCGAGTCGGTGTCCCACTCAGCCCGAGTTTTACCACTGGAAATCTGTCGAACGTCTTAAATAAAAAGTACCTTTTTTGCGTTAACCAATTTTTAGACTTTTTGGTATAGCTAATATCGACAAGTTTTTACAAAAAAACAATGTCATAGGAATTTTTCTTCGGTCATTTCTTTACAATACATATCTTCTTTTTTCTTCGTGTTCTGCGTCTACTCGAGTTCACATGTTCTTCTCCGATAGAGATATCGCTCTCTAAATTCAAGCTTAAGAAATTGATTTCCCGAGCGGGAAAATGTCGAGAAAAATTTTATCAGAGAAGACGATGTCCAACAAAACATTTGCAGTGCACCTCAATAAAGCCTATGGCATTTTTTGTCGATTAGTATAAAGATCTATAAAATCGTGCATTCAAAGTCAGAAAAATGTAGAAATAAGAGAAGAGATGTTTTTACTTTGAAATTATGGATGCATAATAGGTCGCTTCCATCGATTATATTTATATATTCTATTGAAGACGGGCATTTGTCGCTCTTTGGTTTTTGACTAGTAAAAAATATCTATAACTTTTATTCTATTTTTCTGTTTCACTTATATATAACCAAAACTATAATATTAAACCAATTTATGAATTTGATCAATTTTCGTTTTCTTATATGAACTTGTCGGAATGTTTCGAGAAGTTTTGATTAAATTTTATAAAGTAACACTTTAGAATAAATTTGTACGATTGACAATTTACATAAAAAAAATTGTTGATCCGATATGTTTGTTAATTTTTTTCCATCGACTATTCTTGCTACATTCTTTATCAAACTTATACCCCGATTTTGTCTTCTTCTTAAAATTACATAAATTTTTAATTGCCGCGTTAACAAAATGTAAGTGAAATTAATTTGCAATTACTTTTCTAGGTCATAAAATCCGTAGAAAACTTTGACAATTTTCATTCCCTTTTTTACGTTTATGAATAAAATCGCAATTCTTTCGCAAACCAATTTCCATTTACTTTTACAATTTTTCGATGTAATATATCGTATTTTTATTCCGTTACTGACAGTTGCAGTATGTATTGTCACGAATTTATATTTTTACATGCATAGATGGTACGGTGAATGAATGTAACAAAATCTATGCATTTTGTGTCAGTTTTTTCTTGCCGAATTTTTAATACTTCAAATTTAATTATATATTATAAACATTTATTCCTTTTTTTTTTCACTGAGCTACTGGATTTTGTGGTGGACTAAAACCAAATCTGGCAAATGTTATAAAGTAAATTGAATTTTTTTTACAAATTTTCATGGAACAATTAAGGTTCATTATATCAATGTCACTTTATAAATGAATAAAAGTATACATTTCAAAACAATAGACCTTAACTCGAATAAAGTAGGTATTCAATCTGTTCAAGGGATTACCAACTCTTTGACAGTGAACTCTTTCTCGGCAGAAACGCTTAAATAATTGTACGATACTTAAGGACTGGATGGTCACTGAAAAAAGAAGAGGTTGAATGTAATTGAATTAAAACGTAACTAGATTCAAGTAACCGCACCATTGTCAGTAGCTTAGAGGGTAGGACTTACACAGCTTACTTTGAATACGAAAAGAAAAGTTTTCTAGATTTGTCTGAGATATTGAATTGGACAATATAACTAACATAATCACTAACTATTCACGTATTTGCTACCCTATCATTGTATTAACTTCACATTATTCGGCGTATATCTTTCAAAAAAAAAAGGAAAAAATGAATGACCTTCCATCATAATAAGAGAAGAAAAAGAAACTCCTTTTGATGTCCAGTATATTCCGGATCTTTTCTGCAAACGTGAATTCACAACGCGACAATAGCCGGCAGATGTTTTGTAATATACGTAATATTACGAAGAATGGCCGCTATTATTCACATCTTTCATTCCTGTAAAACCAATCTTTCCCCGTGATTAATATAGTTTTCACTCGGTCTTATATCAAGGTATTTTAAGAGCAAAGATACAATACTTTTATAGTAAACCAATAAGAAGGTGGAACTTATAGTAATGTATATATATATATATTGCTAATATATATATTAGCAATCGCTATATTAACTTATTAACAAACAAATATTTTTTAATACATATCTATAAACATCAGAAAAAACGCGAATTTTTAGAGTGTTTTTTTCTATTTTTGACCCAAGACTGGCACTTGGGTAATGTTAATTGTTACTTCAACTCATACCGTTTAGGTTCAATGTTAAATGTAAATGCGAATGAAAGATAAGAAATATGAGAATTACAACTTACCCTCTGTTTTTCTATTTCTCCAAGTACGATAGATTATTTTAGGTAGTTATTAAAGCTAAAATGACATATGTTATAGACATGCAATATATATGTCAGAGCCAATAATAATCACGATATAACCACACATGACAAAAACAAATAAGAGCAAACTATTCATTATACCATTATTAATTTTTAAGTTGCGATAAACTTCAAATTTTTAACAGTTTTTATTCAACCATGCAACGAGAACGAACATTTTCAAAAACCTCAAAAAAGAAAATCCATTTCACCAAGAATCAGATTAAAATCGGATTTCGAAGCATGTTTCACGACATTGAACTTCGTGAAAAAAAAAAAATAAAACTGTTCAAGTCGCACCTTCTACAGGACACCCGGTGTGTACGTGTCAGTGTACTTGCAGGCCTGCGTTTGTACGTGACTGCCGAGAAAAGTCCGACTGCCCTCTACCGCGCCGGTGAAGTGGCCGAGATACTTGTCTGCGAAACGGGCCTTGTTACGATGCATTAAAAATTAATTCCTCCTGCCAGTACTCGCTTTATGGGTTGCACCTTAAAAGTTCAAAACGACGCGAACGAGACGGTCACGTGCGAACCCACACCCCGTATAGCAGCGCGAAAAGCAACGCCCCCTAAGAACCAATTTAACTCGTTTCACGAAACGTCGGAGACCCTTACAAGATTTAATGAATCTCCAGTCGCATTGCACGCGGCACGTGAGTGCCCGATTTCAAGAATCCCAAATGAAATATAATACATCGATACGCGACGGAAAGATTGAAAAGAATTGTATAAAAATCGAAACTCTTCAAGGGTAGTCTGTATAATACATTTTGAACCTTTCCAGAAAATTTGTATTTCTCATACTTATTCCTACATATTAAATGTTGATTTATTTACGTTTTTTTGAGAGTGACAGATTTAATTTAGAACTATAGGCATAACGTATAGTTCTGACTGGATGCCAACAACAGCATGGCACGGTATGCTTATATATACATATATATATGTAACACTTCTCCATTCTTCAGTGTTCTCTACATTTTCTGGAAACAATGCAACTCTTTATTAAAGAATGAAAAGTTTACTCTTTAAGAGTGGCTTTTAAGTATCGTACTAGAGTGAAGTCGACTCTGAAAAGAATGAAAATTTAAATCGTTACAGAAGAGTTCCTCGGTCATTACCATGGAAAATTAGAAAGGGAAGATGGCATACAGGAATATTTGTCAGATTTTCAAAACTGAGTTATATTACATATTAAATCCACCATTGTGAAATTTGAAAATCGGAAAAAATGGATCTGCCATTTTAAATTTTAATAATCCAAGGTCTGATTCGTAATCGGCGATTCTGAGAATGTCCGAGTACCCAGTTTCATCTCGATTAACGGGTAACTTTATAGGAAGTCTGTCCGTCATATTGGACCCTCCATTTTGAATTTTGAATATCTGACAACAGATTCGCGATCAGCGACCCCGAAAGCCCTTGTCATAGAAAAAATACGTTCGGTGTCCGAAATTACACTCAATTGGGTGTAAATACGAGTTTTTTTAGTGTGTGTCATTTCGGACACACCTGGTATTTATTTAAAGTATACTGTCTTATTGAAAAGTAGAATAATCAGAAAATAATGTTTATACAAATATAAAAAAAAAAATTGTTAAAAACGTAAAAATATTAACAAAAATATTAATAAATTTTAATGTTTAATGTTTTCTTCTATATATTTATCACTTGTTATTAAACTGTAAATACGTAAAATCAAATGACCTACGCATTTATTACAGAACATTCCATTTGATCGCCATTAGAAAGAGAAGTAAAGTTTTATCGCGTGAATAGTCGATTAGAGTAGTTACGCACCATATCATGTGAATTTACTAGAAATATCACTAAAATTAAGCTCGAATGACTCCCAGGTGAATCGCGATCACTGAATTACGCTATTGTATAATTGAAAATAATCGAACATTTTGTTTCGGGAAAGCGCACCGACAGTGACGAGATGCAAAATGGAAAATCAATTATTTCGCCATTACAATAAACGGCGCGCAAAATCGGACGCATGATGGGCGCAACTGTTTATTATTACAGGTTTAATAAAGAATTTAGCTACATGTTTTGTTGTAATTAGCGTTATGATCGTCAGCGTTATAGTGCTCAACAAGAGCTCTATATACCCGGACGCGCAGAGCGCCAAATTAAATGAGCATAACACTAAATGGATGGAATTTGTTCATTAACGGCAAATGTTTTCGGCGAAAATGGTAAAATTGATGTGCTTTCATCATTTCGACGTTTTCCAAAATTTGACGAAATGATATTGATTTAGCGTGTGTGATAAACATCTATGATAAAGATTGCTGATGTAAATATATATTAATATGATGTAATTATATATTAATTTTATAAAAAAAGTAACTATATATTTATTTTATAAAAAAAGAAAATCATTGAAGAAATATTAAATTTAACAATGCAAATAGCTTCCTTGTTTAATTTCAAAGCGAAAAGTTCCTTACCCCGTTTTCATCCGATGCATAGATACCGAATTACAACAGCCATTAAAATTCACAGTCGCTGCGCGCACTTCACTGACGCACGTAATGAAGCCACGTGACGCGTGTAACGATATCACGTGACACCCGTCAAGACTTTCGCGCGCTCCTATTGGCCAGCTTTCAACCGTTTCTCATTCAGTTCCCGTAATTAGGATAAAAATTAAGTAAAAGCATTTTTGCTTTAAAATTTTGTCAGGAATCCATCGATTCAATCGGTTTTTCATTTTCGCGGAATTTTACGCATGTAAAATAACACGCCGTCGACGTTTAATTCAACTTAATTTGACTTTATTGTCATCAATAAAAGATAATAAATTCCAGATGATTTAAATTTATCGACGAAAAAATTACCCGAACATGGAACAATACGATTCGTTTCGATGTGCTATTGATGTCTATGATTTTTAAATCACACGTCGTCGATCCCCGCCGTTTTTTAGGAATTCCTCGGGGATGCACGGGGAAAAAATGGAAATCCTCCATATTCGGGATTACACTGAAAGTAGAAAAAAGCTGAAATTCGAAATTCCGTTGAATGCAATGGGATCACTCGCAGTCTGATGCGGCTCTGAAATTTTCATCGTATTCCTGGGCATGGGTCACGCGCGAAGATTGACGGACGCACGGTGCTTCTTTCAAAATTTTCCGCAACTTTCGACGCTTCTGTCCCGGGGAGTGACGTGGAAAATTTCATTCGCCGCGCGGTTTTTGCGTTATTCATCGTGTCGTGTTCACGAATCGTTTCGGAATAATACCATCGCCGTTATATCGAGTTTCCCGTTATCGCTTTATACTCGGAAGAAATTTAACGTTTAGCTGAAGAGCGCAATGCGCGACATCGACGTCGATATGGTGATTGTCATCATCCAAAATATGGTAAGTATACGATCCGAGGACGATCGGTTGTGACGTATTTATTAAGTACTTAACGATAAGTGCAGAAGTGGATATGCTGGGATAAAGCGGGAACGCCGACGTGAACTGTAAATTCAAAGACATCGAGCAATTTCCGGGAGTGCCAATCGATCGATTGTATTTGTTAATCCTTTCAGGAAATGTGTGCGAGGTTCCGTGATCGCGTCACGGGGTGACGCTGTGCCGTATATACATATATATAGAGGGGCACTTGAAAAATTTCGCAAGGCAGTATCGGCACAAACGATGGGAGCAAGGGCGGGTTTCTATCCAGCGACCTCGTGTATTATGCACGGCTTCGTCTGCATTATTGAGCGTGCACCTGCAGGAGAGCACCGAAACGCGTTATGTTCGCCGACAACCACGGCTTAACGAGGATGGCCTCAGGATATCGGCTAGTTCCTCTCGCGCTCTCTGTATCGCCCCCCCCCCCCGCCGCCGCAATTTTAAAAAGATAAAATTCGTAAAAACAAAATCACTTTAAAGTACTCCGTTCCCAGCCGTGGTCTTGAATGCTTATTATTATGACTATTTCACCATCAATTCCGACCCGTGCTCACGATCTTCCAGGATAACGCGGATGTGCACTTCGACGTGTATTGCGTCAATTATGCTCATAACCATGCTAATGTATGCATGGGGATTTTTAAAGTTTTGTACGAGAAACTTTAGAAATGTTTCGGTGGTTGAATTTTAGGGACATAGCGGTGGAAGTCGTGGATAATTAAAATGCATTCTGTAACGAGATTCTTTTTTTTTTTTTTTTTTTGCAAAGTTGAATTCTTATATCGCCTGAATACAGAACCCTAACATGGCCTGATAAAACTGATCGCTCTACGGCATTGATCTTTTTATACTTAAACAGCACTTTTCGTCATATTCGACTAGAAACAAATCTATACAAAGAATTACAGGAATACGTATCAGATCCTATGAAAAATTGAGTAAGGTATTAAGTAAAGAAAGTAACTACTTGTGTCAGGTATTATTAAGTTAACTTTGTTCGACTTTTCAATCGTTCGAATTTCAATAATCGTACTATAGCACTTCA
>JAPYZR010008632.1:0-23954 GCA_030522945.1 Trichopria nigra | reverse complement strand
ATTTCTAATGAAACATGTAACTGTATATAGTAAGAAAAATGTACTTATTGTCTCAAATTGAGACAGATTGTAAATAAAAATTGGAGTTAAAAAAAAAAAATATATATACATTATTTAAACTTTTCCATGTAGAATTATCGTCTGTATAAAAAAAAATGCATCTACAATAAATTCTGAAGAGGGCCAACATCATGGCCGAAACGTATTAATTGTTTTAAGTGTTAATTATTCAAGTCCAGACACCGTACCACCAATACTAATTATTAAAAAATTACATTAGTCGTCCTCATACTGAAAATATCCTTCGCTAATGCCGTAAATAGAGTAGGAAGTGGTATATTACGCAACTAGTGCGCCAAATAGGCGATTCCCGCACGAGACGAAGTGGGGGGGGGGGGGGGCAATCACCTATATGCGCACATGTTGCGTATACTATTTTTCCTGACGAGTGCGCAAAATACACTATTATTTTGCGCACTCCATTTACAAATACACTAGTGCGGGAATGGGCTATTTTGCGCACGCATTTCAGTGCGCAAAATCGAACTTTGCGCACGGAGTTAGGAAAAAAAATGAGTGCACTCTTAAAAATTTATTTCCATTTTTAGTTTATTTGCTCGTCAAATTCCGACATACCTTGATAATCGCCCATATGTGTGACGAAAGTGTGTGCACAACTTCAAAAGGATCGGTTCAATAGATTTTGAGTAGTAGCGTCCACCGACTTTAAAAATGACATTTCGAGAAAAACGCGTTTACATTTACACGTTCATTAAATGGAGATTTTTTATTTAATTTTTGTTACTTGCATAGAAAGGTCGATTCCAGGCCCATATTCCACTGTTCCTGCCGAAATCGCCATGCCCAAGGCATCTTTTCTTTCCTGTCTTCGGAGTATTCGTTATTCTTTTGATGAAATCGCGACTCGTTCTTCAGTTGGATCGGACCCGAATCGGCTTCTTCAAACAGTCATATCTCCGTTATTTCATCACCAAATCACTTGACGTTTTAACACGATACTCCTGAGATGTACTATCGAATTAAAAAATTAAAACAAAAAACGTTTTTTGGGGTAGAGTAAACCCTTAAGGAATTACGCGGGTAGTGCAGGCGAAAAAAGAATTTTTTTTATGAATCGAAAACACGACTAATATAATTGTTAAATGTTGCATGTATTTGTATACGCTGTAAACATGTAAAAGAATAGTCGTCCGTAAATATTCAAAATTCAGCCGTTGACAGTAGCTTTACCATGTGCGCCTCAGAAATAGTAACTTCGCGGTAGTTCTGGTATTTCGGACAAATTTTATCTGAAAGCAAAAAACCAACGTTTTTCATTTAATACGTGAGTATAGCTAGTGATTGAAGGAAGGATTCTAAAAAATCTTGAAAATTTAATTTTTTTGTAGCATTTCTGTCGCACAAGATGTTTTTTTAGCACTAATTTTGGCCACGTATTGTCCTTAAAAACTGAATTGTAAGTGACGAAAAAAAAATCCTTCTTTCAATCACTAGTCAAACATATCTAAAAGTCGTGTCCAAAATTCAAGTACAACGGTTCATTAGTTTTCAAGAAATTTCAACTAGCGACTTCAAAAAAGTAGCTTTGAGAAAATGCTTCTTAAAGTTTCTGAAAGGAATAAAACAAAGAAAACAACATTATTTTAACTTACATGGAATCGTCGTTTCCAGGGCCATAAAGCCAATCCTCAGAAGCAACTGCGTTGTCTAAGGCATATTTTTCTACTTGTCGCTGACGAAATCTTGCCTCTTTTATGACAGCCTGCGCTCTTTTCTCCGCGATATATTTGACCCTAATGCCTGCTTATCTTTTTTACGGTAAATTAGATTTCGCGAAGGCGAAATTTGCTACGTTTCAAAGTCCCACAATTATTTAGTCAATTAGCAGAACGGGACCGGAAGTTGATGAAAGTCTTCATTTGAGTCCCTAAAATAAAATGGTAATATGCAACAATTGTTGGTTAATACTTTATTGTGACTTATATTTAAAGACGCTCGGAGCTTCATTCATTCCCTGTTTCAAGTAATTATCTATTTATCCATCTATAGCTGTGCTTTTAAATTGATTATAGTATAATGTTTCAACAACAAATGATCAACAATTTACCGCATATTAATTTTTTTGATCCTACTATATTTTCCCGCTTTTTTCTCAACTCTTTGTCGCCCTACAGTGACATTATTTATGAAAAAACCAGTTTTTTTAAGTTTTATCGCCCATTTCCGGTTTCCTAGCCAGCAAAACCAATCGATATTGTATGGGACATATTCGTAGAGATCTCTAGAATAAGATACAATTACATAATAATTTGTTGCTCAACTCTTTTTCGCCCTACAGTGCCATTATTTATGAAAAAACCAGTTTTTTAAGGTTTATCGCGCATTTCCGTTTTTTCTAGCCAGCAAAACCAAGCAATATTCTGTAAGTAATATTTGTAGAGGTCTCTAGAATCAGAGATATAGAGCTTGCTTTAAGAAAACAATTTGTTGCTGAAGTGCTTACCTCAATTGTGTGATTAAATATGAAAAATCAGGGTTTTTCTTAATAATACCTTATTTCTTTTACTAAATTTTGGGACCTATTTCCGGTTTCTTGGTTGTAAATGCTATTTGATATGGTGTTTTTGTTTTCCTTTTTCATTTTAACAAATTAATCGACAATTACGTTCAAGTCATTGACGATTTTGCGCGTGATGTTAATTTTTCACAACGTTCCACCTACACCTCTGGTACACGTTCGGTAATGGGGAAATTATATTTTTTTAGGCAATTATATTTACTTCTATTGGATTTAGAAGGAACTAATCCGTAACACCTACTGACGACTTCTTTTTGTCGAATTTTTACGCACGCATACGATTTTGCAATGGTCACTGATTGGTACATGAACGGTAATAGGTGCAAGGGTTATGATTGCTATTTTTCTCTGGAGCAACAAATGAGCAACAAATTCCGATGCATCTACTTTTTTGTTTTTTTTCTATATATGTTTTTACACGAGGTTTTTCTTTATAAATACGGGAGCAACAAAATCGGCAATAGAGAAAAAGCAACAAATATTTCACATAGTTCCGATTGGTTTTGCTAACTTTGGTTTGCTAGTTTAAGGACCTTGAATTTGAGAGCATTGTTAGATTCGGTATGAAGTGAATCATGGACATTTGATGAAAAAAACGTATGGTTATTTTTTCGAGTGACCAAATTCAGTAATTCGATCCAAATCCATTGATCGTAGTAATAATAGGGAGAGAAGGGGAATTACCTGGCCGATAATAGACACAATCAAAGATTGAAATGTTGACAAATTGCAAAATTCTTGGTGTTCTGCGATAAATAAGTAAATGTGGATTTCTTTCATTCTACTAAAAACATTAATTACTATAACATTACATTTATCGCAATAGCCTGTATTATGCATATCCAACTTATTTATTTTTAATATCGTTATTATTGTCATTAATGTTTTATATGTAATTATATAATATTACACAAACATTACATATGTAATGAAATATTTCTCTAATCGTCAATTGTATGTATTGTTTTATGTCAAATTCTGCAGTTTTGTAATTATCAAATCTTACTAATATGTTTATAGAAAGTAATACCTATCAAATCCAAAACATTTTAAATGAACGTTGTGATGGAAATAGAAATGCTTTTCACGCCTGTATTAGCATGTGCTCTCCTACGTCAAACAAAGAAAATGAACAAGGTACGAGTTAAGAATATTTGCAATTTCAGATAGTTACTTTCACGATTAAGACATCCAATTAAAGTAAAAAGTTATTTGCAGGTGTTGAAAATGAAATTGTCTCTAATGCAGTAGATGTAAGTTCGGCTCCTATCGAAGAGACTATACCCACATTAAGTTGGCCACCTGAGGCTTTCGACAATACATCAGGGGAAGAAGATAGTTTATTGAGCATAGGTACTGCAAGTATTTCAATGATGAATAAAATCGGTAAGCAGACAATTAAATAGTTTGCAACTATTGATTTAGGAATATGCGGTTGATTGCATGATAATTAGTAGATTTTTTTTAATGAAACATCCATTATGAAAATTTAATAATAATTCATTTCAAACACATTAAGTAAAACGTGTTTTATTAATTCTGTAAATTTACTTTCTTCTCGTTATGTAAATCTTTCCAATAACTTAATACTAAATACGTGTCAAAATCAATTTTTTGTTTATTTAACGTATATTTACTAATAAATACAGAGGTGCATTTAATTTATTTATTTATATTTTTTTTCGCCATTGTCCCCGCTTTTATGACCCTTCGGTCTGATTGCGGGTCGGCTCCTGGATGGTCCAAACACGGCATTTTTAACTCGGCAATTACTTTAAACTCTGAACTTTTTTGGAACCATCCGAAGTCAGCCCCCACTTGCGTCTGCAGCCGACTTCGCCCCCTGTACCCACGTGTGTGCAATGGCCTAGGGAAACTGCAGGAAACCTATGCCAAGTATAGCCGATCTCAGAGCAATTTCCGTCATACAATTGCTGACCAATACTTCTCAGTGAAGCCGGTTAGCATTCAGAGCCAAGCGTGGTTGAGCACGCACAGACTGCGAGCGCCTGGGTGACATGCAACCGGTCGTACTGTTTTTCTTAAAGTCAACAATGATTGTGATAGCAATCGAACCCGGGACCTTCGCGACGGCCAAGTTGAGCAAAATAAGACTGATGCCTTAGTTCGCACAAACATCGCGCCGCTCGAGGTGTACTTAATTGAAATGGAATATTATCGAAGAAAACGTTTTTTTTAATTAGTTTATAGTACTTTACTGCCAATAAATTCAAATAATGCAGGACTTTTTATTTTATTAACTGGATTGACATTTTTAAGCATATAGAAATATTTTGTAAATTTAATCTACCGCGCCTTTAAATTATTATTCATTCTTGTTACATATTACATTACATATTGTTTACTTATACTTTTCATTCATTTTTAGGTCCAGTCGCTAGTAATAACTACATTATAGATTCTGTTGAAAGACGTAATAACTCTCTTTTGATTTTGAAATTTCTCTGCGAAAATCCTTTACTAACACCACATATTAAGGAATTACTCACAGCAAGGTAAGATTTGTTGTGGAATAATAATGATAGTAATGATCGATCTTAAATTATAATCACTTGTGTATTGTTTTATTATTAATTCAATTTTTATTTGTGGGGAGGGGGTCACCTATTCTTGAGTCCGAAAGATGGAATTATCTCTCCGTTCAGTTAGATTTTCCTTTATATTCTAGTTGACGACAGACGAGGTTTTTTTTTTGGAGTCGTGTGCACTTGTATTAACGGCACGATTAATTAAACTGCTCCCTACAAGATATAAATTACTTAGACTAACGCAAGGTCGGAAAAGTATTCAATTTACTCATGCTCTTTGCAAATATTTTTGTTTTCTTGTTTGATTTTTCTTTTTTTTAGAAGACTTTGAGAATTTTTTTTTGTTATTAATTACCAACTACTCTCATTTATTACTCATTCCTTTAGAGACAACGGAACACATTCGTGTATGTACGAACGTACGTCAATACTGTAACTTATGAACAAACTGTAGGATGGCTTTTGTAACCTCGTATTGAGCATGTCGAGGTATAACTAAGAAATGATTAGATTTTTGTAACACTTTCAAAATCAATATTTTACGAACCATCTCCGCTTCCTTATTTTATTGATTTAACATTTTGGAAGTTATGTAGTAAACAAAATGTCATAAATATGTTCACATAAATGCTCGAGATCTAAATTTTACAAATAAGAAATACCGAATCTCAATATCCCCGATAATTGCATCATCGGGTGTTTTATATACCGGGTATTCCGCATTTAGGTACATTTTCGTATAGTGTGTATACTTCGCACTCATCGCCGAACCGACGACCATTCTTATCATTCATCATTTCCCTATTCGATTCATGTTTAAGAAAATAAATCTTCAAATTATTTGTAAATGAATTTGTTTGAAATAGGGATGCTCAAGGACAAACTCCATTGATGTTAGCGGTATCAGTTCGTGCTTACCATGCAGCACTGATCATATTCGATACAATTCAACGCATAGGAAAGGACACAAAGGATATATCTGCTATGATTCTTCCAGGAGATGCAAGTCTTGATTTATCTCCTTTGTTTGTGACTTGTTGCAATGACACATGTAGTTTTACTTGGACCGGTGATATACACATCAATCAAGACATTTTTGAATGTCGAACTTGTGGGCTTACAGGCACCTTGTGCTGTTGTACTGAATGTGCTCGTGTTTGTCATCGAGGCCACGATTGTAAGTTAAAACACACATCTCCAACCGCATATTGTGATTGCTGGGAAAAATGCAAGTGTCGCGCTCTCATTGGAGGACATCAAGGTGCCCGATATGACTTGCTTTGTCGACTAGTAACCGATACCGACCTCGCTACGAAACTGAATTCTCGGTAAGTTATTTTAATTTTTTAATTTTCCAGAATAATTATTCCGTTAATTGTTACATATTCCATATTCCATATTCAAATTCCATACGGACGTAGCAACTAATCGTTGCATTTATTCGAAACTTATGGTATAATAACCGCCAGGGTGGAGGTGTTATAAATAATTATTTGTATTTTTATCGAATGTAGTGTTTATTTTCTAAAAACATCAAACAAAAATGGAAACCAAATTATACATAAAAAAAAATAGCTCGGATTGTAACTTCCGCGAAAAAGCAAATTCAGCGCAAAACAAAAGGAGTTCGGGATCGGCAACTCAAAAAGGGAGGGTTTAGGGAGCAGGGAAACAAAAGCAAAGGGGCGCTACAAAATGACGGACTTGATGAGGGCCGGGGGCCGCTCGCATATACGCTGCAGGGCTCGACAGTTGAAATTTTTGTTAAATACACTTTTTAAAAGTACTACAAATATACCTGAAAAATCGCGAATGTCTAGATTTATTACTTTCATCAAAAAAAAATCATGAAAATAGCCTATTTTTCGGCCTTACTAATGGGAATGTACCCTTAAGTTACGTATCGGAAGCGGCTCCGGAGCCGACAGCAGGCATACACGGGGAAAGTGATTTAATCGTCGGTATTGTGAGTTCGAAATTAGATAATGCTACGCGGCGAGCATGGGAGTTGCAGTTCGGAGAATCGATGGAATTTCCACATTTCACCCGACTCGATAAATTTCTCGCGACTCGGATTCGTGGATTAGAAGCACGTCCTAAAGCATGTTTTAGTACGTTTGATATTTCGAAGCATAATATCGGAACGGAAAAACAGAATCGCATAACTTCTCACGTTGCAGCAACGTCACACACGTGTCCATTATGTAAACAAGCGCATTCTATTTATCGTTGTGCTCAATTTAAGGCATTAACTCCTTCCACACGAATTAAGCGGGTAAAAGAGTTTAAATTATGTTTAAACTGTCTCGGGTCAAAGCACATCGCGGAACAGTGTACGAGCACTTATGCGCGTTTCTACTGTAAAGGTCGACATCATACTTTGTTGCACGTCGCTCATTCGACATCGCCACGGGCCTGAGTACGTCATTCTCTCGACTGCTCACATTCTTGTGTCGTCGTCCTCAAATACATGCGTTAGAGTGCGAGCTATGCTCGATCAGGGTTCAACACGCTTCTTTGTCACTCGCTTTGGCTCGCGCATTAAAAATACGATTAATAAAATCGTCATATGCAATTACGGGAGTGTGCGATACTCAGGCTGGTGTTGCGAATGCTGTTGCTCAGATATCGGTACGATCAAAGCTCGGATCGGGTCCCCCCCCCCCCCCCCCCCCCCCCCCCCCGTGGTGGTCGAAAATCGCCGGACTTACTCTCGCAGATGATCATCCGTCGGAGGCCAAGATATCTTGCAGGTAAATCACGGTTTAGCTTGGAGTCCTTGCGAAAAAGACGCCGTACAAATAAAAGTGCTCGGATTGTCATGGAACCCTGGGGCTGATTCCTTTAAATACGAAATTTCGCTGCCTTCGATGCAGATCGTTACAAAACGCAAAGTACTCTCAATCGTCGCTCGATTATATGACGTTCTGGGCTGGATATCCCCAGTAATCGTGCGAGCCAAGATCTTCATACAAAATCTGTGGCGTCGTTCCATTTCGTGGGATGATCATTTGCCGGCCGACGCGCTGGATGGAGCACTGGCTTAAAATCTACGAAGATTTACCCATGCTAGAACAGGTGAACGTTTCTAGGTGGACCTGTCAGCACCCGGAGCTGACAAGCTGCATTCTCCACGGATACTCAGATGCATCTAGCACAGCACTTCTAGACTACCCTTTTAGCTAGCAAAACTCGAGTCGCACCTCTCAAGACAAAATCGATCCCAAATTTAGAGTTTTGCGGAGCTTTATTATTAGCTCAATTAATGGTTGGTGTGAGCGCAATCCTAGAGTATACTCGGATGCCGCGCACGTGTTGGACAGACTCCACTATCGCTTTATCGTGGCTTAGAATTGAGCCCATTAAATGATCAGTCTTCGTTGCCAATCGGAGATATACAATTCGAAGATACAAACGCTATTACCTACCGCTATATGGCGTATTGTTCCAACAGATTCGAACCCGGCCGATCTGGCATCTCGTGGCGCGAGTGCAGCTGAATTGCTCCTAATGTCACTATGGTGCCAAGGACCTCCCTGGCTTGCTGAGGATCAGGCACATTGGCAACCCGACATCCAATGCGAGGCTGTTCCCAAGTCACAGCTGCTCGTGCTTAGCGCTCACGTACGCGAACCCCGCAGAAACGAGTTCTTAGAATCGTTAGCCCAACGCTTCTCATCTTGGTCAAAGTTGGTGAAGGTCACCGCTTATGTCAAGCGTTTTTTAACCTTTTCGCTCCGGGACTGGTCCATATATGGACCAACCAGAAAAGCGAATGGTTACTTCTTTGACCTTTAAAATTAACTTTGAATTCAGCGACTCGTAAAACGTAGATATATAAATTTTCAAGCGCAAATACCCATTTTCATACTTTGGCCTTCAAAGTTCAGGGTCAAATATGAATCTGACATATTTTTCACTATTTTTAGTGTAATCAGCAGATCAAAAAACATTCATATATGACATTTATAACATCCATATATGGACCAGCACTCTGAGTGGCGGCTTGTCATAAGATGTTCATTCATTTAAGTCATGAAATTCAGCTAAAATGCGAGGTCAATTATAAAGGAAAAATCCCCGGAGCGAAAAGGTTAAATAACGCACACGTCTCATCCTCAAGTCGTATTGTGGACACTTCGATAACAGCTGATGAATATGGCAAAGCCGAGTCACTTTGGTTTAAATATACTCAGCATTATTGGTTTGCTGACGAGATAGCGACACTTAGCCAGGGCCAATCTCTTTCAGGGAAGCATGTGCTCGCGTCATTAGATCCCTTTGTAGATGAAGAGGGAATTCTACGAGTAGGAGGTAGGATTCAACATTCGGATCTTGACTATGAGTCGAAACATCCGTTAATCGCGAAAGATCACCCGATTATACGTAAGTTTGTGGTTCACATTCACTTACGTTGTCTCCACGGCGGGTTAGAGCTAACTTTACGGACCGTGCGCCAGACTATATGGATTCTCCGTGCTCGATACGCAATTCGTGCCGTTCTCCATAAGTGCATTCCGTGCGCCCGATTGAAAGCCGAATCAATGACTCAATTCATGGGTTCTCTGCATTCTCAACGGATACGCAAGTACGATAAGGCTTTTCGGCATTGTGGAGTAGATTACTCTGGTCCGCTACAGATACGCGAGGTGAAGGGACGCGGAAAACGTGCGCATTCGTCGTACATCGCTCTTTTTGTGTGTATGGCCACTCGAGCAATACATCTTGAAATATTAATGGATTATTCTGCCGATGCATTCGTGGCCGCGTTTAAAAGGTTTATTTCACGACGTGGATTGCCATCCTGCATGTACAGTGACCGAGGTACCACATTCCAAGGAGCTCTCTCGGAGCTACAATCGAATTTTCGAGCAGCAACTGAAAGCTCCTCCCTGCGCAGCTTTCTTGCACAAAGCCATGTTCGATGGCAATTTATTCCCCCGGCGGCTCCTCATTTCGGTGGACTCTGGGAAGCCGGCGTTCGCACTGTGAAGCACCATTTGCGGCGACTGCATGGGTCGCACACTCCTACGTTAGAAGAGATGACCACGTTTTTGTGTCAGATTGAGGCGCGTCTGAACTCAAGGCCTATTGCACCACTCACTGACCACCCAAATGATCTCCGAACGTTCACGCCTGGCCACTTTTTAGTTCGAGGAGAACTCACTGCAGTGCCGGAGACTTCGGTCCTCGAAGTAGATCAAAATCGGTTAAATCTTTGGCAACTCTACCAACAACTCTTAGAGCTATTTTGGAAAAGATGGGATTTGGACTATGTGACCTCTCTACAGCATAGGTCCAAGTGGCGAACACGCGAAGCAGTTGTTCAGTTGGGTCAGATGGTGCTCTTGCGTGACAAAAATGTGCCTCCGACTAAATGGCAACTCGGCCGTATCGTTCAATGCCACCCAGGCACCGACGGGTTAACTCGAGTAGTTAGCGTGCGTACAGCGAATAGCACACTTGTTCGGCCTTTAGCGAAGCGTGCAAAGCTTCCAATTGCACACGAAGATTTGTAACGAAACTACATTTGTGTGTGTAGCCGATAAGTTTAGTTTAAGATAAGTAACGCTGAAAATATTTTTAGTTACAACTCGTAGTTTTAAGTTTAGTAAGTCGATCGTCGATGATTCGTTACGGGAGCCGGTGGCTCCATGGCGGGCGCTTAGGTTCAAAACGGAGAAATCATGCTCCGATCGGTATCTGCGTCGCGCCATTAGTGATCGCCGGAGCGAGACTGGTAGATACAGTCACGAATCGACTCTCTCGTTTATGGGACAGACGCTTGGCGAAGTTTACTCGGAACGTACGATACGCGCGCGGGCGTATATAATTCGATTTCGCGATCGAAAGTGACACCAAGTAGCTGTGGGCTCGCGATCGTCGGTAATGCTATATTGTACTACTGAAGAAAGCAAGAATAAAGTACGTTCGGGATTATCGGTGTTCACTATTTAGATTTTGGACCACTCCTTTCCGTCCCTTCGCTATGGAACAAAAAGCGTATTTTATTTGGTCGACGCACTCTTCGTTCCAATGTTGTCGGGTTTGATTGTTGATGGGTTTGGTCCTTTTATTTCTTCTATCTAACCGCGAACCACTGGATTTTTTCTCATCTCTGTTTACTTTCGATACTCTCACCGTTTCTCTATAAAAGTCACAGCACGTATATGCGTCTAAACAACTAGGCACTCAACGGTGAACTGTTGCTTAGGGTTTTCTGAAAGACGGAATAAACGCGTCGAAATATGCAGAGAATAGAAACACATGTAACAGGGCAACGGAAAGTGGGACTCTAATGTATGTACAAAGAAAATCGATACGGCGAAGGTCAGACACTTCCGGCGGGTCACATACCTGAGGCATATACATGAGATCCGCATGGGCCTCCGAGTCATATATTTCATAAAATCATATCTCCGACATTTTTTCACGTAATGACTTGAAATTTTAACAAAATACTACCGAATACAAAAATAATACTTTTTTACAATTTTTTACCCCAGTATGCCGTTAACCCATTGGTTTTTTAAGAGACTATTTGGGCCAAAAGTGTGTTGAAAAAAAGTTCTTCAGCTTATTATGAAACTTGTTACTCGAGGATTTTTGGAGTCGCTGATTTTTGGAATCGACGATGTCAGCTTTTTCAAAATTGAAAATGGCGGATAAAAATTTAAAAAAAGATCAGATTAAAAAAAAAATAAACAGAATTATATCACTATTAATTTGCAGTTATTTAGATCTGCGGATGGAAATTTAACATTAGAATGAATCTATTCAAAATGGTTAATTCTATGTGCGATTAAAATTTCTGTGGTTTTTTGTCAACATATATTATAAATTTTTACTCATTATTATGAATTATCGCAGAAAGAATTAATTTCAAAATGACCTAGTCTTTATGGAGATCGAGACAAAGGCAGGACTGCGGGAAATAGACGTGCGTCATCTAACCGCTACACGACCAGCGACATCGATAAATATTTATATCTACGTTTATTATGATCTGAATGCACTGTTTCAATTTTTACTGAAAACTACACATTTTTTTATTATTTTCGTGTTGGAAAGAAGGGATACAAGGCCATTTTTGTAATTTTTATTATTTTATATAGTAATGCAAAATATAAAAATTAAACAAGAACAAAAAAAAATGGAGTGTAAATTCCTATGCCAGCCTCCTCGTGGCACACTTCAGGGTCGTTAATGCAATACATTTTCAATCCAGTCAAGGGCAATTCACCAGCTAATTTCAGGGTACAAATATTTATTTATTTTCCTCAAAAATATAATTATAGCAATCTATATTTTAATAATATTATAGTAGATCTCGGGATTTATAAGAATACGCGCAACAATATATGATAAGTATTAACTTTATTTTGAAAATCGGCCTCGTATCGGCTCACGTTAAGGTCCAGTTCTTTCAAATCACTGTTCAAAGGAAGAGTAACGTGTTCGTTTGTTTATTTGTTGTTAGCTTCTGCCAATGTGCTTGTATTTAAATTTAATTTCGAAAATACGGTTTTCCGTTACTACAATATTTTTTGTAATTTTTATCGGCCATATACGATCCTCCATTTTGAATTTTGAAAGTCTGACATCGGATTCGTAATCAGCGACCCCAAAAACCCCCCGAGTAACAAGTTTCAAGCAAATTCGAGAAGTTTTGCTTCGTTCATTTTACGTTGCGGCTATAGCCGTCTTCGACAGTCAAGGGATTAAGGACTACTGACTCAATAAACCGGTAGATTTGCAAAATTCGTTTAAAAACTCGATGATAAAGATAAAGATCGATGATCATACGACGGAAGTCACAAATATCAGCAGAAAAATTTCCACTGAATTGGAAATAAGTAAATCACGCAGACCCCGGCGACACTACTCGAATCCCTGGACGTAAGTGTCGTGCACCAGATTTCATGCTCACCTCAGGCGAAAGCTCAAGAGAGAGATACTGGTAGAGAGAGATTGATTGATGCTTTATTTATGCCATGGATACAAAATCCCTAGGCAAAGTTATTTACAATATAGAAAATACAATCATAATTCTAGTATATAATAATACAATACATTTGATTAACGGTAGTACATAATTGTTCTTTTGCAATACTTTTGAATAATAACTCTGTGCGTGAACGGTGTGATACCATAATAAAATGACTATATAATAAAATGAGAACGTAAAACATAAAATCATACGCCGCGATCGATTAGGTATTCTAATATAAGGCAAGATGAGTACCTCAACTGGATAGCCTTATTACAATCTAATCTACGGCTAGCGCTATTTAGGATGAGAAGAGATGGTGAAACAAACTTGCTCGGAAAGAGGCTACATCGGAGTAATTTCTAATATACGGGGAATGGTAGTCCAGAGTTGAATATCTTTTATCCAGAAGGAGTTAGCAAAAATGCAGTGCGACAAAGTGGTAGTTGGAAGGACGATTGTAGGAGTCGCGAGGAGGTACGGGTTAAGGATACTTCAATAAATATTTCACACAGGTATATTGGTTGGCCTGTGTAAAGTATTTGGGACATAGTTACTCCAAGAAAGTATTTACGCCTTTCTTGGAGTGTAAGCCACCGAGCTTTACTGAACTACGGTCGCATCCCCGCATCACGTCGAAGATTATAAGTGAACCTTGGGACACAATTTAGGAGACGAGACAATTTAATATTAAGGAATTGAGATGAGTCGGCGAAGACGAGGCATGCATAATCAAAGTGCGGAAGAATGAGGGAATTTGCAAGTAGAAGTTTGATCTTAGAGGGAAGATGGGTGGCTCGAGAACGGAGTTGATATAGGGTACGATGAACTTTAGAAGAGTTTGAGGAGATTTGACGATTCCAGGTGAGATCGGCGGAGATGATGAGGCCTAGGTCTTTAACATGGTCGGAAAATTTAACTGTGGTGTTGGATTTAATAAGGTAATAGTTTATGGGTTTGTGGGGTGGTCAAGATGATGGCTTGTGTTTTAGTAGGGTTAAGGGTAAGACCAATCTCCTCAGACCAGGAGACGAGGGATGAGATATCATGATTTAGGCAGTCGATGAGTTTGTGTAATTGACTAGGTGGGGCGTGAAGGTAAAACTGGATATCATCGGCATAAATTATGGTGGTATTACGACAGTACTGGATACGGGAAGAGGGTATTTATGACTGTGAGGAAACGGATGGGGCCAAGACTTGATCCTTGTGGCACTCCATAAGTAGTCAGACGAGGTTCAGATGAAACACTAGAATTATCTACTATCGACTGCGAACGATCGGTCAAGTAGGGCATCAACTTGACTGCAAGGTGTCGAACCCAAGTTGACGTAGACATGATAAGATAGTGACATGATTTAGGGAGTCGAAGGCCTTCGAGAAATCCAATAGTACCAGTATAGTAACTAGTCCCTTATCGACGGCGGCGCGAACGTCGTCAAAGATTTTAAGGAGGGCGGACTGGGTGCTATGAAACTTCCTGAAGTTCCACACTGGTGTGGATGAATTAATACATTTGATTCTAAGTAAGAGACTATTTGACGGGTAACAAGGGAGTCCATGATTTGTTAGCTACGGGTCGAGTGTCACTAAGTGAGATAGGATTTAGTTTTTTTAAGAGAGGAATGATAAATGAATGCTTCCATTGATACGGGAATTCGCCACAACTTAAAGATAAGTTAAAGAGGTCGGTTAAACAAGATGAGATTGAATCGAAAGCATGACGAAGATGGACCACTTGCAACCCATCAGGGCTACGTCCTCGCGACTTAGGTAGTTTTTAAGGTAAAAAGTGTGTCACCTTGGCGGATAGGTAGCAATGTGATGATGGAGTATCTAGGATCGAGTTAAGTTGTTGCATAGAGCACGGTGGATGGGAGGAAGAGATAATTGAATAGTAATGGTTGAGATCGGCCGCAGAGAAGTACTGTAAGTCTGATTTTTGGTTGTCAGTGGCAAGACCTATCTTTCGTAATGGGGACCATATGGCGAATGGTTTGGTTAGTTGACGAAATACGTCATTCATATATCGGTGTTTTGCCTGATTGATTATGGTTTTCAATTTCTTTCGAGCAAGTCTGCATGCCTCTATCGCAATCGTGGATGGTGTTCGTTTGGCATGTTTGAATAAATAATTGCGATGGGTCTTAAATTGTAGGTTGTTGATATATACGGAGCATGAACGTTGAGGGTTTCGGTTATACAGGTGTAGAATTCATTACAAAGAGACGACATATTAATAGGCCCGTGACAAAGAGATACTCGCAATGGGGTTAATGCAATGCGGAGACTAGTAGATAAAGAACTTGGATCACAGTCTCCGAAGTTCCTCAACATACGAACTTTCGGAATAAACACAGGTGTACCGACAGAGTATATTAATGTGATTAAATCGTGACCGGCCGCAAATGGATGATGGAAGATTTGGTGAAGGAGACTAATTTTTCATTGGAGTCAATGAGGATAACATCTAACTGTGCATCAGATGAGGCAGTGTGATGAGTAGGGCCGAAAGGTACTGAGTAAAGGGAATGATCATATGAAATATAGTAGGTAGGATGAGTCAAATCTGTTACCCGATAGGTCGCAGTTAATGTCACCTGTAATAATTACATGTTTAAAAAGTGGTAGAAAATGTGAAAAAGGTACGATGAAATTTGCCAATAGAGCACCCTTTGGTCGACGATAGATGATGACCAGCAGTAGATGTGTTTCGTTAGGTAATGTGATGTCCGGGATCGTTCCCGGTACATATATTTAGGGTCGTTCTGGTCTAAATTTGGGGAAGACGCAAGAATCGAATGTGAGAAAGAGCGATGTACAACGACTCCCCCTCCTTGAACAAAACGATTTGCTTTGGCACGCAATCCACGATCATGACGGACGACGTTATATTACGGAATATGGACGGAAGAGGTGGGTATGTCAGGATTCAGCCATGTTTCAGAGAGTGCAAAAAGATGTGCATTGTTTTCCTGTAATTCCGTCTCAACAGTATCGAGATGGGCCCGCAGAGAGTTTACGTTGGCATGAGAGATGCGGAGGTGATGTATGGTATTCCAAGGTGGAGATGGGATGAAATCACTAAGAGATGGGTGTCATGCGAGTTTTTGCAGGTCTGACTCAGTGATGATAGGAATCTCAGGTGTCGTGGAATTTTTTCGCACAAATATTATGCCATTCCTAGCCCATACTCTCGAATAACCGGCGTTCTTGGCTGCTAGTTTTGTTTTTTGTAGCAACTTATATGTTGTTGAGGGTAGGAGCTCGTTGACGTATATGACGCTGTCAGTAGATGAATTATTCAATTCGGGGAGGAGGATAGATGCGAAGATTTTGCCATGTTTCCGCTTCCGGTTTATGATGAAGTTGCGAATATTTATGGCCGTAAATTCTACTATGAGGGAAAAGTTTGTATAGTAGGAAGGGTAGTAGAACGATCGTTGTTCCGGGTTGCTTTGGGTTGAAGACGGCGAATATGTAAGACATCAGAAGATAGTGAAGGAATTTGGAGGATATGGAGTGAGAGAGAGAGAGAGAGAGAGAGAGAGCCAGAAATGAGGCAATACCTTAGGGCCGAGACCCGGTATTAGATAACCGCCGGATGCTGCCGTCACTTAACTCGAAGAAAACTATCACAGGACGCACGATTTCGTTTTAAAATTAACACTTCAATCACACTCGCGAACGCGTTTACCGTCGATCCGAGAAATGTGGACAAGTATTAATTAAAACGAATATTGAGGACTATTAATTTAAATTTTTACCCAAAGAAAGAGAAAACCAAAAAATGAAACTATTTCCTCAATATTCGCTGCTACCTGTAATATGATGGGAGTCTCGTACCGGATCTAATTCAATTTGCGTCATCGATCTGCCGAAAAATAAAGAAGATGGGATTGCCCACCCACTAAACCTAAACTTATTCTGGCATAAATTACCTTATTTTAACTCAGCCTAGCTTTCCTTATTCTAACATGTAGCAATCTAAATAAATCCACGAGCCAATCAATAAAGCATCATAAATGTTAGCGCTTCCGCCACATGTACACAGGGTGGCCGATTTATCTGAAGACATTGAAATATCTCGAGAACTATGCACAGATTCAAAATAGGTGTAAAATGTAAGTTGTTCGACATAAAGGTGGTCATCCAGTGATAATAAAATCGACCACCTCCCACGACCCCTGCGGGTAGGGCGGGGGGACATATCAAAACTTAAATAGGAGCCCCCATTTTTAATTGCAGATTTATAATTTCCCGAAAAAAGTACACCAATTTGATCGACAAGTTTTTGCGTTTTGGTTCACTGATAAAAATGAAAATGTGTAAAATATCGCTACAGATTAAGCATGTCTCGAGAATTCGTATCAGATCAAAACATTGAAGTAGACGAATTTCATATTTAAAAAAATGATATGTAATGACCCATAATTTATTCCCCACCCTCACATTCTGGGTGTGGGAGAGGGAATCATTTCAAAGTCTTCAACATGAAGCTCTATTATCAATCCTTTATCCTTATGACAAATTAAACAGATGACAGCTCGACGATGCCAATGTGCGCTTGTGTTGAACGACTACCACTGTTACAGATAACTGATTTAACACAAGGGTATCGCCAGTTTGTACGCTGTCTTCTTTAACCGAAAAAAATTCCACTTACGTAAAATTAGTATGCTACAAGGGAAGAAAGTGCGCGATTCCACCGAGAGCAACGGCACAAAATATAGTTGCATTTAGCGATAACATGGGACTGATTACTAAGGCTAGGGGAGTGGGGACTAATAATAAAATTATCACAATTTTCGGTATTCAAATACTCAAACCGGTCGTAAGTTGGGCGTAAGCGGTCGTAAGTCGGTCGTAAGGTGTCGTAGACCAGTCGTAAGAAGGTCTTTATTTTGTCGGGACCCCTCAAATAGATCCAAAATTAGAACTTTAGATTGCCACGGGCCTCATTACTTCCTCTGCATCTCATTACTCCCTCTGACGTAATTCTTTCGCGTAAGCGCTAGATCAGAATCGGCCATTTTCGTCCCGAGTTGCAGGCGTGGAATATGGTCATTTTGGCTAAGTCGGGAGAAAACGAATTCTCTTGCGGTCCACCAAGTGACCCTAGTAAGCGACAAAAAAGATATTCCAGTCATTCGTAGAAGAAAGTCGTTAATTCCACAATTAATAAAGAAATTGTGGCTCGTTTGCATTTTTTGAAGTGCCCATTCACAAAACACCACTCGGTTGCGAAAATCATCACCATGTAACACTCCCTGATGCAGTGAAATGTGATATGAATGATACTTATGACGATGCAATATTTTCTGAATACTATCTCTGGAAATGCCGGAATCGCGATGTAATTGTCGAGTGCTTATATGTGGGTTTTGGGAAATAGCTGCTAGTGCAGCTACTTCGTTACCTTCTCCTGTAACTGTTAATCTTCGATTTCTTTTTTTAATTTATACGCTGCCCTCAGAGTGAAAGCCATTCACAACTATGTAAAAAAACGAACGCGAGCGAGCATTATCGGGAACACGCTCAGCATACAAGGCAACAGCATAGTCAATATTCCTCCTACATTCGCCATAAATAAGAACCATTTCGATTTTTTCGGTAACTGTAGCAGGATTCATTTTTCACTTTTGATTTAAGGAATGAAAGGTACAAAAAACAAAAAAAAATATAGTCACGTAAACTGAAATTTGTTATTCTAAAAGCAAAGTGACCTCTGACTGAATTACTCTGCCATTCCAACAGACTTCAAAAACAATCTTATTGCCCCAAATGGAATCCAGTTAATCAAGAGGATATCTATTCGTCGCAACAGTAAAATCATCAAGAATCATATCTAGTGTGAAACAATTAGTCCCCCGCACAGAAATGATCAATTTGCCGTTGATGGATATTTCTGTTCAAATTTACGAAATTCTCAGATATCTCGAAAAAGGTAAGAGATACGCAAAATATGACTAAGTTTTTGGAGTTTTCGGGGTGGGGGAGCGGGGGCGGCAATCTGGAGCTGATTAAAATAGGCTTACCCGCAAATTTACAAAAGTTTAAAAACTAACATATTCATACTTCTTACATAGAACTTTAAAAACTCTGATTGTAATACAGATGAGAAATACAACACCATCGGTACGGAGCTTGATTACTTTGATGGGCTCGCTCTTTCCGCTGATCCGCATTGTACAAATGAATTTCTTCTCCAAATGAATTGAATATCTTTTTTGTAGCTTACTAGGGTTGCTTGGTGGACCGCAAGAGAATTAGTATTTTCACGACTTAGCCAGGGTGACCGTAGTCCACGCCTGCAACGCGGCACGGAAATGGCCGATTCTGATCTAGCGTTTACGCGAAATCATGACGTCGGAGGGAGTACTGCGATGTAAAGGAAGTAATGAGGCCCGTGGCAATCTAAAGTTCTAATTTTGGAACTATTTGGGGGTCCCGACAAGATAAAACCCTACGAAAACTCTACGACCCCTTACGACCGACTTACGACCGCTTACGACCACCACTAAAGAAAAGGCGAATATTCATCTGTTAATTTCTAATGACAATAGCATTTTTTGCAGAATTTCTTTCGCGTCACTTTGATTGGTACCGCTTAGTGCGAATCCTGAGTTATGTACTCTCGTGGTCACCACCTTGGGAAGCTATCAAATCGGCTGGTTCAGGATTGGCCAAATTTTCTGAGATGCGGTGGCTTGAATGTTTACAGTCGGAACTATTTATTGCAGAGCTCAATGTCCTAAGATCCGGACTCAAAAGGAAGTCCGTTGAAGTACTATTTTTTCGACGAACATTGGGTAATTCGGCCTTCATTGCGTCATTCAAACGCTTCGTCGGGCGTCAGCATTTTCCTTGCGCTATGTATAGCGACCGAGGAACGAATTTTCACGACACTAGTAACGACTTTTCCCGCACTTATAGCGATGCTATCAGTGATTCGCCTTTTCAGGCACTTTTGACGAAGGATAAGATTTCGTAGCATGTTGCCCCACGATCCGCTCCGCATTTCGGAGGTCCGTGGTTTAGCTGGCGCGAAACAGGTGAAATACCACCTTAAACGAGTCCTCGGGATCCGTACTACTACATTTGAGGAGCTTTGTACACTCTTGCGTTAGACCGAGGCTCGTTTGAATTCGCTTCGTCCATTGCCTTTCACTGACTCTAACAGATATTGAAGCCCTGGATCCAGGGCAATTTTTAATTGCCTCATTGATTGAGCTTTCATCCATAACAGACGTACCCACATCCTTGCATCTCGACCTTTCGAGTAATCAGCTATCTGGAAGGATTGGCCGGGAGATTTATGGAGGTCGCTGCAGCACGGGTAGAAGTGGCACCGTCGTTAAGAAAATATAAACGTCGGTTAACTGCGAAGTAGCCTTTTGTGCGCGTTGGTTCGTCCTTTGCGTTTTTGTTTTTCCCTGGTTCGTCAGTCAACTGCATTGTATTGAAGAGAGAGCGTAGATGCCAATGAGTATAGGGACTATGACGGTAGCTTCTTCCGTCCTCCTCACGTCCCACCTCCCTCTCTCCGTCAACGCGTTCGACTTTGCGAGCTTCAGTTGCCTGTCGATCGAGCTACCTAATGGTACATCGGTATATATGTTTCCTTTTGTCTTTTCTACCGTTCGTACACACCTTTGTCATTTTCCACAAGTTCCCAGAGCTGCAACCCATCTTAAGCCTAAATAATCTGTCTATCGGATGAATGCCGAAAAAGATGTTTCGAGTGTTCAGCCAAAACGTACGCCGAATGTTTTGTCCTTTTTCAGCTCGACACATCTCATAAATATATTCTTCTTTTGTTAAACATGATTAAATTCATCGGTGGGCTCATTAAAAACGCGACCTTTCAGTGTCACATAATGAAAAATGAATTTAAAAACTTTTTGTACAATTATTAGAAAAAATACACGATTGCCACCACCTGCTACCGGTTGTAAATTTTATATTACAACAAGTAAAAACAAATGATGTCTGAGCTGTGGGACTATTGTTGGTCCCCAAAAGTTTTTTTTTTTTTTTTTTTTTTTCTTAATTTCACACCCATTTTCATCCCTTAGGGGTGAGGGGGGGGGGGGTGAAATTTAAAAGTAACATCCAAAGAACAGCTCATTTTACTTATGAAATACCGTTTTCATCGCTATATGCAGTCGAGAACATGTTTTTCCTTCGAGTATTCCAGAATAGTCGTTTTGGCGTTAATGCGTTAAACACATCAAAATGGACAAGACGGGTGTGATTCGTGACAATTTCTCATAATACAACGTGTTGTTTCCACTTTACATATAGCGTTTCCATTTTTTTTGGATAGAGTATTCGTGTGCATGCTTTAAATTATCTCTGCGTATTTTGTGTTGCGGTTCTTCTTTTATAATTGGCATAATTGTGATAGAAATCTGTTTAGTTGAAAAGTATTGAATTCAAAATGCTGTGCAATATTGTAGAATTTCTATTCATTGACGATATTATTACGTATTGCTATATTATTATTATTATTATTATAGTATTGCGGTATTTGTTTTCTTTTATTTAATACATAAAAATAAAAATAATTTTTTGTTTTGTTTTTATAAATAATATTAAAAAAATACCATATTATATAATGAATATATAATTTAATTTGAATTAGCGGTAAATGATTTATTTAAATGAAATTTTAAATAATTTCATTTTTAGGGGCGAAAGTATTTTATTATTTTTGGTACAAACTGTGGGACGGCAATCGGTTGAACAACGTCAATTTAGATCGGCACCCCGCCAGCGGTCTACATCGGCTAGTCGCAAAGCCCCATCGTCCGATGGGTTGGGAGCAGATTCAGACATGCCAGATCACGATCTCGAACCACCTCGCTTTAGTCGACGAGCATTGGAAAGGCTCTTGAACGATTGGCCAGCAGTGCAGTGTACAATCATGTCTGGCGTACATGAAAATGCCAATAGTCAGCTATTTGGGGATCAAGGCCACTCTTGTCGACAAAGTGGTACTGCATTACTCGACAAGTTCACTCATTCATTGTTGGTTAAATGCAGTGCTGAGGTAACTTTCTTGAGAATATTTTTTATTAATTTTAAATGTACTACTTCCTAACATATAATAATTTCACTAGATGCTGGATACTTTATTAACGACCCTCATTCGTGAATTACAAAATGAAACAATTCCCGGAAGACAGGAAGAGGCAATACATGTGGCTCGACGCTTTGTAAGATCAGTGGCGAGAATTTTTGTGGTGTTTACTATCGAAATGGCTCCTAATACGACTAAAAAACGAAGGTTTGTTATAGTATTTTTTAATTTTCTATTTATTGTGCTGAAATAAAATAAATATTTGTTCTACATTATTCAATATAACAAGCTTTCAGCATTACGTACATTCTTGTAAGAAATTAATTTCCTGCTATCGGAAACTTTAATATGAAAATGCCAGAATCGCGTGGCGATATTTGTTGAAATTCTTCTTTTTAGGCAACATATGTCGTGGTTTATTAACTGGCGTTCTGGTTGTATTTTCCATAAGCGCTATTATTATATATAATCGGTCGTTTCCTCTCAATTTGTAAGCGCTCACGTGTAGCAAGCGATGCATCGAGTGAGAAGATCATCACTGGTTAATTCCTCATATATTGGTTTTATGGCTTCGAATGTCTCTTCGGAAATTGGTATTCTATGATGATGTTCTTCGATTTGATAAGTAATTTTGAATTTCGTTGTTTTTTCCTCACTAATGTATGTTTTTAACTCTCTAGTGACTTTAATGAGTAGTGTTTTTAGCGTTCTTGATTTTGTTTTGCCACAGTTTTCTAAGCTTTCTCTTCTTTTTAATTTTTTCTCGTATTAGTTTTATCGTTTTGGTTCTTTTGTCTTACATTTCTATTTCAGGTGTAGAGTTTATAAATGTCTCGTTGATTTTTTTTATCGAATTTTCTATATGTTCTGTTGTTTTTAATGATATGTTACAGGACATTTTTTCCTTTAATAAAACTCTATATTTTATCCAGTCAGTTTTTTTATTGTGTAAATATAAATTGCTCGTTGTTTTGTGTTTAATTTCTAATTGTAGTGTTATTATTACTATAGAGTGATCAGATGTTAGGTCTAGACATGATTCTGTATTGATGCAATTTGGGTTAATAACTTTCGTTACTGCGAAATCGCTAAGATCAGGGAGTTCATTGATGTCGGATGGCCTGTATGTGGGTTCACCTGTAGGCATAGTTTTAAGGTTATCCGTAATGAGCGTTTCATACAAGTGTCTTCCTTTAAGATTTGGGCATAAAGACCTTGATCTCCACCATGCGTGCTTGGAGTTATAGTCTTCTCCAGCTAAACATCGTTTACCTCCGCTTTTGAAAACGTATCCTTTTTGATAGAGAATCAGGGTGGACAGTAAACAGCTGAAAATGTGATCAGGCCTTTTTTATCTTCCTCCGTTATGTTTACCGCTTGTAAGTGTTATTTTTGGTAAGATTTATTTTCATGATGATAAATATGAATATGATCGCATGTACATCACCATTGGTCAGACCATTCACTTATTTGTTGTAAACAGTTATATTAGAATGTTAATCTGAATTTGTAAGTATCTATGTTCTCATTAAGTGTTCAGAATAATGGTTTATAGCGTATTAATCTGGTACTGTGTGCTGAGCTTTGAATCAGGTTTGCTGCCAGTTTATTGGGATGTGATCTAAGTTTGTACTTGTAGCTATCTTTATATCTTACTATCTCTTCTTTAATAGTTGGAATGTTCATATCTTTTCTTATTATCTCGTTTGGTACAAACCAAGGCGCGTTTAA
>JAPYZR010008630.1:0-18750 GCA_030522945.1 Trichopria nigra | reverse complement strand
TCGTTACGTTACTCAAATCTCTGCGATTATAATTAGTAATTATATCACGAGTCGTATTATACCTGTAACTTATTTTCTTTTTTTTGTTAATCCGTCATATATGAAATATCTCTGTAAAAAAAAAAAAAATTAAAAAAATTCTCTTTCTGTTTATACTAATCATATGTATATAACTTGTTGCCACAAGGGTTTTCAATCCATGGCATAATAATAATAAACTAAACTAAACTTAGTAACATTTTGGCTAATCGTAATAGCAGCCAAGCAATCGAAAACGGATTGGAATGAATAAAGAATGAATACCTAATTTCGTCGTTTTTTAATCCTAATTTCGTCCGAATGCATTCAAATCCAAAAATAATTTACCTAAAAATGAAATTCGTAAAATTAAAAAATACAAATCCGTAAAATTGAGGGGTAAATATACAGAAGCATAGAAATCTATTGGGATGCATTAAATTTTGAATCCATTTAAATCAACCATCGATTAGTGCGAGACTTTCGATTATGGAATATCGATTAATAAGTGGTCATATGATTGGTAATATTTTTTACTTAGTCAAAGTAAGTTTAATTCATCGATTAGATATCTCACCCGCTGTAATTGTGTCGGTTGTCTCCCAAACGTAAACTACACAAAATGTAAATATTGAACTATAGTTTCGTAAGACTAGACGATAAGAAAAGCATGAGATGGCACTTATATGAGGGGAATACGCTTATGAAATCGGATGAATTCTTTTCGGTGAAAACAGCTGCAGGATTTTTCGTCAATTTATCGAATGGGTCAAAAGCACGAATGTGATACTAAATGTACGATGATTAACAATTTAGAATGTCTGTTTTAGAATCTGTCAAGCTAAAAATAAAGCAATGACTCTTTCATCGTAATCTTTGCAATGATGTAAACATTTTCCTTAGACTCCCATAAAAACCATTGACTCTTGATTTCTCGACGTTTGTTGAATTTCGGATTACGAGGTTTGCGACTTGATGGTTAAATGGAAACATTTTTTTCCCCCTTGATTCAATAATGGATTTTATATGTTTCGGTTTGATATATGTGTACTCTGCTTCAGTCGTTAATACCGAAATGATTAATTTACAACGGAAATAACGATAATCGTGGAAAACAAATAAAAAATAAGGTTTTTTAAAATCTAATATGTTGTAGAAATAATAAATAAATATATATATATATAACATATCATTTATTTTTTATTTATCAAATGTAAATTTTTTTAAGTATAATTTTAAAATAATTTTGTTGTTAATTATTACTTTTTTTTTTATTAAGGTCAAGAGGACTTGTATAGAAAAAAGTACCTTATAAAAAAAAGTACCATTTCATACATAATACTACAATTTTTATGAATTGAGTTCAATGACCGTGGAAATGCTAAAATAGCAGATGATTCGGAAAAAAAAATTAGTGATTCTCATTTCAATGATTGCAGTAGAATTTTAAATTGATATTTTTGATTATCTGTATATGCTCAAATATGAAAATATTTTTGAGAAAATATGAAATAGAACCCTCGCAATTCGAATCAACTGTAAGTTTCGGGGTCATTATTGATTGTATTGAGCAATACTTATGACAATCACTAGACATGGGACATATTTTGGGCCGTTAATCACAAATCAGATTTTAAATTTTAATAAATCAAAAATCCTTCTTCTTACAAACTTGCTTAATGTGCCACATTTAAAATTTTGGATTATTTACTTTCACCAAATAAATAACCTAGTAGAAAATGAGACCAGTTCATGGACATTTATTCTGGACTCATTTTCCTCATAATCATTAATTCAAATTCTGCAACATGCAGTGTCAAATTTTAGGATTTATTTTTCCCATTTCTAGTCGCAATAAATCTTTACCAGATTACTTCACCCGGTATGTATCCATCGTGATGAGGAACCCACATCAAAAAAATAATATTTCATAACAAAATGTACAAAATTTCAAAATGATACTGCAAAATACTTATTTATTATTAAGGCCCTTTGTAAATAAAAAAAAAAACGTAACTTACTATTTTACTATAAAAGGAATAAAATATATGTCATAACAATAAAACCCCTTTGCTTGAATCTCTTTCAATGAAAGAACTTGAGAAAGCATCTTCGATTGAAATTACAAGTGTAATAAAATAAAATCTTCAAATTTCCTAATATATACAGCAGGTTACATTATAACAGTAAATATTAAAAACTCATTAATTCTTTTATTCATCCACTCCAAATCTATTGTTGTGATTTGTCATCGGTTAATAAAAAACATTAAAAAAAATTCTCCTGACTAAAATATTCCACCTGTGTGCTATCTCATTTTCTATAATGACGCGAACAAACGTTCCATATACGATTTTAGTCCCGTTTAAACGTATGATTATTACTTACGACATCAAATTTTGGTTTTTAAGTAAATTACGTAAATAGCGCACATATCATCAAATATGCATGAAATTCATGCCGAGGCACGTCCACAGTACAATTTTCGTATTAAGCACGTCAGATTAAAAGAATGTAAAAAAAACGATTTTCTTGAAAACCACATGGGTTCGATTTTACATATTTCAAATTTTTTAAGAGAACATATACTTTAAACTTCTCATATTTTCACTATTTTTGTAAGTATATTTGTAAAATACAGGTCAAGTTCATGCCCTACTAAAAAAAACAATAACTTTATAAAGCTGAACCCAAAATACCGATAAGATTTATTAACTTTGCCCATGACTTAGTATTTTTTTTAAACTTGAAAATTAATGTACCTCTTATGGGATGATGTGAATGCCCTTTGGATTTTTTTAATTCTACAGGAGATTAAGACTAAAAATTCTTCTAAAAAAAGAAACGATATCATCTTACAAAAATTCAACGTATTTTCCTAATAGTTTTTAAATATTTTTGTTTCTGTTATCATGTTTCATCAAATGTTTCTGGTATTTTTACAAATTAAAAATTAGCCGAAAATAATCCAGAGACTTACAACAGTTTCTGTATATAAAAAAAATCGCAGTCGTAAAGTTTTAAATAATTTTTTATTAGTTTCTATATATGTTCTTTAATAGTACATTACTTAACAAGGGTGTGAAGTGTACTTTTACGCACGGCCTCGTGCTTAAAGTGAACATTTACGGATTCTGGGCGGTGTCATGTGTGAATTAACAAGTTACCCGTCCAAATTGTAATGTGATGTTAATGTAAACAATTGATCATATACGATGTGTCATTGGGAACCAAAGAATTATAAAAAGTAACCGTTACGACGATATCATGATTCCACAGTATATCTGATAAGAGTATAGACGGAAATTATACATTAAGCACTAATAAACCCAGTGTCTGGTTTATTGAAAAGTTTCAGGAATTGTAACGTAATTTCAAACGAAGAAATTATAAAATCTAATCGCGGCGCTTAATTACTTTGAATTAACTTCGGGAAATTCACATAGTAATTCGTTGGCTTTTAAACTCTTGAAATTGGTGAATGGTTGCGCACTGATTATCACCAAAGTCATGTGAAGATTGCTTCGACTCTAGATCATTAATTGAACAGACTAGCGGGCCGATCATTCATCTTTGTCATCCGTCCGGACAAGCGAAACCGGCCGCGGAACGGAACACGTGGTTTTAATTTCGCTTCGTTGACACCCGACGATCACAGAAGTTCAATTAGCCGATGACCCACTGAATCTTTCATTTTATTAACGCGAGATTCGAAGCGAAAGAAGCTATATACAATAGCTCTAGAGTGCTGCGAGCACCGATCGGGACGCGATATAATAAAAGCGTTATTTATGTAAGTGCGCGTTGTGGATTACGTTCGTATGCCCCGCAAAATTAATAAATCGTTGAACTGCTCGACCAATGAAATGAAAGCGTGTCTTCTTCTTTTACAGCCAGAATATGACTGCTCCGGACAATCGTTTCTACTTCCATTGGGTCGACTGGCTCGCCTTTACGGGGATGCTTGGAATCTCGGCATCAGCTGGAATATGGCATTACAGGAAAGCGAGAAAGGCCTCGACACAAGATTACCTGCTTGGAGGAAACAACATGAAGCTGTTTCCTGTCTGTTCGTCGCTGGTCGCTAGGTGACTTTTTATAAATGCACTTTTTGGAATGGATCAAAAAGAAAAAAAAAAAAAAAAAAAAAAAAAAAAAAAAACAGTTACTAAAATGAGAGGCAATTGGAAATTATTAAATGGACCATGCCCCCTTTCATTTTTACGTAACGACCATAAACCCTCTCTTAATCAATGGAGAATTACAAATTGCCGACTCTGGATGTGTTAACTTTCTGGAGTAATGTAATTTTCGTTAATCATCGTTCACATTATTTAGTTTCCACTTCAATTTCCAAGATTTCATTAGCGCAAACATTTCCATCTTTATCGGTACTTTTCCTAAATTAGTGAATTAACGTTAATGGAAATTATCGATAAAAATGTTTACTTAAACACTGCTCCTTTCGATGATCGCCGCCAAATTAACGTTAATTATGCCTGGAAAGTCGGGTAATGATATCGATAATTAATGATTGACACGGTATAGAGGATCTATCGCCATTATTGCGATCCGAAGAGAATTCGATCATTAAGAAATTAAGAAGTAGTCCGCGTTTGTGCTTTTATCCACAAAAACCTTCGCACATTCCTCGACGTAATATTTTCTACGTTTGGCGTTGATCTTTACTTATGTAACTGAACAAATCTGCATTCAACAATTATTCGCAGAAACAGAAAACAATAAAATCATTCAAGAAATACCATTGTAGATAGAATCAGACGTTAATTACGACTTAATTACTGAATGTTTAAATCAATTTTCCTCCTGCACGTTAATAGCGATCGTCGTCTATTTCAATTGGATAAAAATTTTGCAGCATAATTTATTATTTCATTTTTTCCTATGATTTACGATTTCAATATTTAAACTTAAAAGTATTATAAAACGTGCAGCATTCTTCAGAAATAAGTTCAACGCACGTATCGGGGAGTTGTGACGTATTACTGTGCAATCAGATTCAAATTTTTATGTTCAGCAACGCCTCTTGATTAAAATATACGCAGTCATCTTTAGTAATGGTGCTTTGACAATTTACTTGTAAATTATTAATTCAATCAGTATATGTGTTGTGCCGTTATTATCGAATTCTTTTTTTAATGTAATAATAATAAAACATACACGCGCACACAATATATATATGTATATATTAACGACAAACTTACGTATATTTTGAATAGCAGTAAAATCTCACCGTATATGAGAATTATATAAATATCTAGACGCCAGCGCCACCTACCGTGTAATATATTTATTTATATATTTATTTATTTTTGGACCGCAAAGTCCTTTAACTACATACAATATATAATACAAAGATAATTGTTTAAAACAAAAATATTTTTTGTTTGTTCACGTCTTATTTTTCAATAATACATCCTTTATTACAGCTTTATCTCAGGTGTAACAATTCTTGGGACGCCAGCTGAAATTTTTAATTTTGGCACGCAGTATTGGATCACTGTCATTTCAATCCTATTCGCTGGATTGATCGTAGCAACTGTTTACCTCCCGGTTTTTACAAGGTTAAAACTCAACTCGTGTTACGAGGTTAGTTAAAGGACCCATACTAGAATAGTATTGATTAAGATATTATTCAGATATCTTGTGCAGTTTCTCAATCTTTCAGTATCTTTTCAGTATCTTGAGATGAGATTCAACCGAAGCGTGAGAATCCTGGTATCACTCGTTTTCGTCGTCGATGTGGTATGAATCTTTCATTATTTCAACTTTTATTATTTAAGGTGTCCCACCCGCGAAAATAAATGCGAACGTTTTTATGCAGTTTTTAATATGTTGTGCTTCAAGTAGTAGTGCGCGTGGGTAATTTGAGGAAGGGTCATCGAACTGATTTCTTTTTAAAAATTTGATTTGAATGCGTATCTATTTCAACACCACCTGGCGTTCATTATATTGTTAATATCTTTGGAGACTAATGACAGAAGTTAACAAAACCTTAGTTACTTATCATTAACGTTATGGCAAGTTGAAATATCATTAAATTTACCTACACAATATTATCGGGCTCGTTTATGAAATACTTCATGTCATTGTTGAAAAATTAACGGAAATGTACAATGTCGAAACAACATTTTTAATTATTTAATTTATTATAATTTATTGATATTATATGTACCGAGTGAATTTCGTATTAAAAAATATTAAAAAAGCCAATAACATAATTATTTAATAGATAATAATTTTAACGAGAATAATGACAATATTTAATAATGATAATGACGGAGAACATTTAAAAAAAATATAATTTTTGATACTTTTTGAAATTTTTTTGTAACTTTTATCATATACCGTAATGTTGCTATTATTAACCTTTACGCCTATTTTTGATCATACAATAGTTTTTATTTGTCTACTCCTATCTTTGTCCTACTTTTATTCATTTATGTAAATTTTCGTTTTATGACAATTTTCATTGATGTTTGCCAGTCATTACCGTCTTAGAATACTCTGCAAATAACTTAAAAAAGGATATGTCTTCGTCTTTTATCATCGCCATTTTCCAATTCAGCTTTTTCATCAGATTTTTATCGCTTCATCAAATTCGATTAATTTGTTGTATATAAATTTAATTCTGAAACACATTAACGGTTTCACTCAATTAAACGGATATTTAAATGATATATATTTATTTCATAATAATTTATTAAATCGTATAATTTACTAAATCTAAAATCACCGTTCAAGTATTTTTACGCTTATGCGTATATTTTCAGGTCCTATATCAATCAATCGTTGTTTATGTACCTGCTTTAGCTCTTAGTCAAGGTAATTCAGTAATTTATATTTTTAAACTAATATTATTTCAATTTTGAGGGCTTTGCTAAATGTATCTCTTATTATTTCAGTCAGCGGTATTAATATCCACTTAATCGGATCAGTCGTTTGCCTTACCTGTGTCTTTTACACAGTACTAGTGAGTATTTCTTTTATTTTATCCAAGTTTTTATTATATTATGAATTATACTACTGTATAATTTCAATAATTCACTTAATTTATTTATAAAATTGATGATAATTTCACGCTAATTTTATCTATAAATTTCAATACTTTTAATAAACATAAAAATTAATTTTAATAAATCTCGATTAGAAATCATATTATTGTTCATGATTTTATGTAGGGTGTTCATGGTTATGTACAGAGTTCAGGTACAATTCTTTACAATCTTTACATTGGATTTCAAGCACGACTCTCCAATAAAAATTTAAATGAAACTTTAATTGATAAATATATACTTTATTCAAAATTACTTTTTCCTATTGAATTGAAAATAGCGCCAACTGCTTAGGTAAAATTTCTGGTAAAAAAAGTAAGGTTACTTATCGTACCACACAATTGAACTTTAAAAATGTCAAAAAAAGCAATTTTTTTAAAAGTTTTTGGAGAAAATAAAAATGTGTCCAAGAATACCCCGATTTCCCCTACTTTATTTATAATTGAAAAATCGATTATTTCAATAAAATTTAATAATATTTTAAAAACAGATTTATTGATGGAAAGATAATGCAGGAATTGATTGTTCACACTTTATTTCATAATTTACAAACAATTAGGGAGTTATTTTTAATGACTGTTTAAGAGTGTTCTAAAGTAGAACAGTTTCGGATCTAAGCTAAAAATAGGAAAATGAACAAAAATAATTTATACTTTTTTTTCTTTAATTTAGACTTCGGAAGGGTGATTTTACATAACATACATAATTCCTCCACAAAACTCCAGTGAAAATCATGTAAAATTAAATGAAAATTTTAGAAATAACTCATTTTTCCTTACCTGTCTTAAAAATATAACATTGTTTCCAAAAGTTCTCATTTTATTTTAGATGAACTTCACTAGAATTTTGTTTTGAGAATGGTATATATATATAGAATCACTCTTCCAAAGCTCAAGTTATAACAAAAAAAGAAAGTTTATTAAATCAAGTTTTATTTAATTTCACTTTTCTTGTTGTGAGGTATAAGGCCCCTGACTTTATTATTAAAATCGCACATATAATTTATGAATGTATTATATACATATATGTGCATGCACACAAAAATAATCGTACATTGCAACACTCGATTGAGTATTATATAAATGATATAACTTAATAATGATAACTACGTTTATTCTGATTCTTGGCGTTGCTTCTACATCATTGTTATATATATCTTTGATTCGGTATTACGTAATGTTTTTTCTCTAAATTGTATGCATTATACAGTATAAAAGATGATAATTTCAAACAGTTGAATGTAGAGTTTCTTTATATATAGTGTTGTATAAGCGTCGGTTCCAGGTCCAGTCCATAAAACGTTGCGAAGCAACGGGGAATCCCTATTCTGTTTTCGCCCCCGCAGGGGGCGGAGAGGGGGGAGCGTGGACACAACATGCCTAGCATGCCCCCCCCCCGCTTAAAAACTAACCTAACCTAACCGTCACAACCTGCCTTTAACACATTTTATATTTCGCATCGTGTAACATTCCGGACCTGGAAACTGCCATTAGACATAGAAATCTTCCAGGTCCGACCTGCCAGTATATCTCTAGAAAGGACCTTGCACCGAATGCACCGTTAGACATATGTATTGCTTTACATAAAGAGATGCTAAAGTATATAACAGTTACCTTATAACAGGTACAAAAGTATAAAATGATGGAAACTTTTTTTTTTTTTTCGAAAATTGGGCTCTGAACCTCCTCTGGAAGGGTGATTTTAATAACATAATTTCCCTGCAAATTTCCATTGATTGAATTACGTAAAATTAAATGAGAACTTTTGGAAATAAATTATATTTTTAAATAGGTATAAGAAAAAATAATTTAAACCCAAAAGTTTCCACACATAATTTTACATGATTTTCACTGGAATTTTGTTGGGGAATTTTACATGTTATGTACAATCACCCTTACAAAAGTAAAAATTTTAAAAACACGTTTATCATTTTTATTTTTTCTTTACCCGTTTTGATGTTAGGTTGATGACGGTTCTACTTTAGAATCCCCGTAATGCTATTAACATGACAGTTTTTTTTTTTTTTATTAAATTAATGAAGCTATTATTTACAATACAAATTTATTGTATCTAAATAATCTGATCTAATAGAATTGAAGTAATTGATTTATTTCGCTACATATCCATGAACGAATGAATTTCTTGAAAATTTCATTTTTCGCATAATAAATAAGCATTGTACAATTACATTCGATTTATTAATGTTTAGGGTGGGTTAAGAGCGGTTGTTTGGACAGATGCACTTCAAGTCGGCATCATGGTCGCGGCCATGCTGACGGTCACATCGCTAGGAATCTACGAGATGGGCGGACTGTCAGAAATTTGGCACAGAGCCTCCGAGGCCAAGAGGATCGTGTTTTTAAAGTGATATATCATTCATTTCGTATTAGATAATAGTTGTGACAACACCTGCATTTGACCATTTCATTTCTAATTGTATTTCTTTTCTTTTTTTCTTTTCTTTTTTATAATCCAGCTTTGACCCATCGCTTTACACAAGGCACACAGTTTGGTCTGTTTTATTCGGATCGTGGCTCTACTGCACTGCTTACATTTCCGTCAATCAAACGATGGTGCAGAGATATCAGTCGCTAGTAGATACCAAAACATGCAAAATGTAAGTAATTGCTTAAGTGATACATTCAATAATGATTTTTTTGTTAATTTATTAAACTGCAAAAAGTCACGGAAGTGCACAGAAATTCTAAAAAATGCATAAAAATGAAGTTAGAGGTATATGGTGAAACAATTTTATATATATATATATACACATAAATAGAGATTTATGTAAGAAGTGATAATACGTTCCTGCATATCTCAGAAATGGAAAAGTTTGATCTAAATTACATCAATGACGTATCTAAAAAGCTAACAAGCTGTTCATAACCTGACCCTTATATCTATTTGCTTCGAGTACTGTCGCCAATGATTACATATATGTAGTACACCTGAGACGTATTTCTGGAATACAACATCTATTACAATAATATAAAATAAATAAATGCTTTTATAATCTAAATATCAAGATTAATCTTTAAAGCGACCTAGATCTACCGTGGAATTAATATTGGAATTAAATGAAGTAAAGGATTAATTAAAAATGTTATATTTGTTCTCATTTATGGGACACGTCGATATTTCTTCGTGGATTTGTACGTAAAGTGAATAGAGCACTTGATTGCGCAGGGATTGATGAAATATCGTGATCAAATCGTGATTCATTAATAATATTCTTAAAATATCTATATATTTTATGAAAGTAAAAATTGTACTTTCTTTCTTCGCTTTTAATTTTTTTTTTAATTCATGGCATATGGTTGGAATTGACATAATTTTCTTGTGTACTTTCAGTCGCTGCGTAGTAAAAGGATATTGTGAACAGCCTATAAACGCAGTATTGACAAATTTAAGCACATTCAACGCGATCATAAATGCATCATAAAAACACAATTTCCTCTTTGATTTTTTATGCATTGTTTAACATATCATTGTACATACAGATAGTTATGTCACAATTATGTAACAGTTACATTAAAATGTCGCCTCAAAATTGGCACAGTTACATAACAGTGATTGTGACGTAATAGTTACATAGCAAAAAAAAAAATCAAGAAATGGTTTTTTATATCAATTTTTTTTTCAAATCCAGAACGACTGACGATCCCTTCTAAACTATGATTCTCCATTTAATTTACTCTTATAAAACTGGCGGAAACTTCAAAAATAAAACTGTGTTTATTCTGTTTAATCCTGATACAAATCAACATTAAATATTAACGCGATTTGTTTGCATGAGTATTGTAAAAACAGATCTTCAGTATCTTCGTAATGATCATTATTTCCGACATCCAATAAACTCACCATCAGATCCGGCATCTGATTCCCCAGAATCACCTGGATTTCGTTTATTATCAGTAATCTCGTCATAATTATTATCACAATCGTAAAATTCACGACTTACGCATGACTGTGTACATTAATACATTTTGTGCGATTTAACTTTTTATTTTCACACGAGATATAATCATTAAGTCTGATGAACTATTGAAAAAAAATATTTTTCCTTTTCACTTGCACAATTTTAATATATTTTCTTATACTGAATTTCAATGAATTCATTTTTTATTATTTTATAAAAAGGGGGTCCAAAAATAAGGTCGAAAGCTGTTACTTTTCGGAATCATTATTTTATTTACAGTCCTGTACCAACCGAAAACAAGTTCAAAATAGCGTTATGAAAAAAATGATAAAATATGATGTACTTTCAGAAATTGAAATACTTATAAAATTTCGGAGTAATTGTGTAACGGCAAATGTTTAGCTTCACATTCCAACGTTTAAATTAATATAATTTAATTATTATAAAGATACACCCTAAAAAGAAATACTTAAATGCATCTAACAAATGCGACTGAAATCTTGAATTAAGCAAGAAAATTGACTGAACGTAACGTGTAATGTAAACAATCCCTCATAAACAAGGACAGACTTATGCAGAATACATTGACGATTTTAAGACGTAATCATTTTAAGCCTTTATTTTTAAAGTGTAACGAATGTAAACTGCATGTATTTCAATGTTTTTTAAAATATCCTTGAAGTACGGTGACTCGAAAAATGTCATCTTTATTATTGACTTCAATACTTTTCGAACCCTATACATTTTCCAGTTTGACTAGAAAAGAATGAAGTTGTGGAAAATCTAATCTCTCCAAATTTGAAAAATTTACCTCTATATACAGAGCGGTTTGGGATTGATTGGCTCACTTTGAAAAAAAAAAAAAACAAAGATGTCTCGAAATCTCGCAGCAAAAACGCTAAATAAAATCGAATATTTAAATATGTACAGGTCAATCCTGGTTTATTATTATTAATAAAAGATCACAGAGCAGTTTCGAATTGATATGTTCCAGAGCAATTGGACTTTTTAGTATTGGGACGGTACTCTTTATTTCCCTATGCTGCGTTTGCGGCTTGGTTCTGGTGGCATGGTGGTCACCACCAAAATGCGATCCACGGGCTAGCGGTCTCATCTTCGCCGATGACCAATTGTTACCAGCTTACGTAATGGAAATTGCAGGTACTTTACACGGCGTCCCTGGTCTATTCATATCAGGAATTTTCGGCGCAGCTTTAAGGTATACAATTTCATGTAATCTACGTCTTGATCCTTTCTTTCATCCAGTTAATAATTTTCTAATATAGAGATGTACCAGTCTTGGCAATAAACTGACTAGTCGAGTGATTTATTTAAACGAAACAAAAAAAGAAAAAAAAATACAAATTAAAAAATAAACTTACAAAAATATTCGTATTTCAGTTCCTTGTCTGTTGGATTAAATTCAACGTCTGTCGTACTACTCGAAGATTTTCTAAAAGGATGCTTCAAATTAAAACCTAGCGAAAAGTGGGCCTCGATTTTTGTGAAGAGCGTCGTCGTTGTTCTTGGACTCGTAGCACTCGGACTCGTGTTTCTCGTAGAAAAACTTGGAGGAATCCTTGCTGTATGTATGACCAATCATTTCTTACACATTTAAAAAAAAAAAAAAAACTTATAAATTTCGACCCGAAAAAATAAAAATAATGAATGAAACAATCTTTAAAAAAAATCAGTTTATTTAAAAATTCATAAAAATGTAATAAATCCTATATATAAAAGCTCTAATTTTACAGACTTTATATAAATAAAACTTTTTGCTAATTGCAGACAACAAACAGTTTAGCGGCTATTGCGGCAGGTACTTCATTCGGCGTGTTTACTCTTGGCATGCTTTTCCCATGGGCGAATTCTAAGGTAATACTTTACTTGCTTCATATAATAATTGTTCGATTTACAAAAAAAATTTGAAATTAACGAATGCTTGTCATTGATTCTGATGCTTTAATTCAGCGTAACTTTTTTATGTATTCAAGATTTATTGATCAAGAAAATCTTTTGACCAAAATTAAAAGAAAGAAAAAAAAACTTATAAATCTAAAAAGCTATTTTTTAAGTCAACGGCTTCGTTCAATTAATTTCACATTCCGCAGTGGTCGTTAGTGAGTCACGACACACTTTTATATTAAAAACATTCGAATTTTGTTTGTTAATGGATAGGGTGCATTTGTGGGTGCCATTGTAGGATTCGTCATTGCCGGTTGGGCAAGCCTTGGCGCAAACGCTGCGATAGGCGCTGGTCTCCTTATGCCCAAGAAACTTCCGATGCCCATTAGCCATTGCGAAGGGAACCTCACGCGAAAGTACATTGAACAATTCGAATACGGGAAGTAAGTGCATAGACGAATCTTCTTAATTAATTCTTGTTAAAACAATGTTGAGAAAATTTCATGATTCCTTGAAATGAATAATAACTTATTAGTAATTGTTTGACATCTCATTCGATCTTTTCAATTAAAAAACAAGTTGTAATTTTTGTCGATGAGATAATCTCTGTAACAAATGAATTCTGAGAAAATTTGAATGATTTTTTGACAATGCGATAAGGGGCCATTCTCATTTGGTATGTCATTGATTTGGCCCCTCGAGTAAGTGTATTTGCATAAGCCGCCAGGGTCGACTGAAAATAATTCGATATATTTCAGTTAGCAATTACGTTCTTACAATATTGATGATTAATTAATTCGTAAGACGTAAAACTAAATGGAAATATTTATTTTTTACAGCGAGGAAGAGATCTTCCCACTATATCGGTTGTCCTATCACTGGATATCCTTTTTAGGAGCTGTGGTAGTAATTGTTGTGGGAATAATAATCACATACCTGACAGGAACTACAGATCCTTCCACGATTAATAAGGATTTATTATCTCCAGTCATCCACAGGTCTGCTATTTCAAAAGATTCAGACTGATATACTTGATCATCTTTAGGAGGTTGCTAAATTATTATATTTGCAGGTGGTTGCCCGAACCAAAGATTTACGATGACATGTATGTTCGAAGATCATCAAATTTTCTTTTGAATAACATTCCGAGTAAGCATCCCAGGTCTTCTCCAACGGTGAGTTTCGAAATTGGCAATCTTGATACGTAACCGTAGTATCTGTAATTTTAAGTCTTATTAACATTGGCAGTTAGTACATACATAAATTGAATATTAATGTAGGATTTTTTAGCCTAATTAATAATGATAAATTTAAACTCACGTGTCCTACAATAGCGGCTGATGGTAAGTGCATTTTTTCAATTTTTTTTTTAAGGGCGCACGATACATTCCTTGTCATCTAGAGAAAAGATGCTCTAATTACCATCAGTCGCTATTGTAGGACGTGATCCTTTAAATTTATCATGATTAATGAACTAATTATTGTAGTCATTATTATTAATTAAGGAATAATACGAAACATGCTGCGCAGGTACAACAAAATGACGAAGCTGCACAGAGTCCACGATCAGCACTTTAGGGACGTGAACGACATGCACATATGGACTCGGCGATGTGTGCTGAATGCGTGACGAATGACATGAATAAACGTAAATAAAATTACTCAAGGTAGTATTTGAAATCAGCGCTGATTTTAATGCCAAACGTCGCTACTTGAACTTCCAAATGTATTCTGTAGGTTAAGTAGGTGTAAATAAATTCTTTGTATTCTTTTACACTTAAAACAGTATGTTATGAAAAAATTGCTGTGAAAGCCAATGTGTATAGTGAAATGTAATGTATAAGATTGTTAATTAAGCCATTTAATTTATATTATATTTTAATTCTACAATATTTTACATGTAGTATATATTTTAATACAAAATATATTCGTATACATTTTACAAACAATCAATTTTTTTTTTGGTTCCCACCACAACGTAACGAAATACACGGATAGTGAATAACGTAGATCAGAACATATTTGTTAACATTTTTATTTTGTAATTAATTAAAATTTGTTAAAATTTCTACCTACCCAGTCTTTCCCTAATCAATTTTTTTTCATTTTTTTTTACTGGAACCAATCATAATCGTTTATATATTATAATCACTATAAAACAATTGGAGGCCTAATTATTATTATGATTATTATGTAAATGAGGATCACTCTCTGACTGAAATTTCACCTCTTTCTACAGTGCAAATTCCCCGACTCACTCAAAATAATGTAAAATTTTACTCTGCAAAGCGAGAAGTATCGCTTTTATAGATTGAAATTTCAATCCAAGAAATTTAGAGAGTACAGTCGCTGTATTAAATTTGCCGCGTATATTTTCATCTTGAGCAAAAAAAAAAAGTATATAGTTATAATGTATATGTTACTACTTAGACAGTAGATTTAACCATTTCATGTTGTCCCTGTAATAAGTCCAATTAAATCCATACGAAATAATTGTAATTCATACACATATCGTGTTCAAAACTCATAAATGATTTTCAATGCGATAAGTACATAATTGCGAGAACAATGATGACTTTCTTTTTTTTCTTTAACAGTACCAGTTTCAACCACGAGATTTATTCAAAAGAACTTCCATCATTTAGTTCAAGACTGTTTTTTCCAATTCTTTTTCAATAATTTTCAATACTTTAGTCATTATACAATACATAAATAATGAAAATCATGGATCCATATGCAAATTTGTAATAATTATTGTGCCTTTTCAAATTATGGTTGCAATATAATTATTTTAATATTGTATATAATGTGCTTAAAGTGTGAACTTTTTTAAAATACTTGTTTATTTTCGGTGGCACTTTACGCACGGAAAATTTTGTTCGATATACGTGCGAATATGTGTATTGTTGCGAATGTGACCTCTATACTGGCTTTTGCCTCGTATAGAGTAAATTACTACATTCTCAGAAAAAACTTTTTCCCACTAGTATCGAAAAATGATTTATTTTGCAAATTTTAATAACTATAAATTACTTTTCCTACCTCGAATAAACATTTTTCACATATATATTACACGTCAGCATTCGATATAACATATGTATACATTTTCATGATGCTTTCTTGGTTATTTGAGATCTTCGAATGTTTATTAAAAAAAAAAAAATTATTTAAAGTTTCGGCCATTTTTGTGACCCTTTTCAGAATTTTATTTTCTAAAATGAACAAAAATAATAATAATAATGATAATTGTATAAAAATGTTTAAATACCTGTATATAAAATGAATATAAGTTCTTGTAGCAAAAGACATTAAACTAGTCTGGTAAATTCGTTGCGATTTATATGGATTTCTTGGAGTGAGATTTCACTCCATAAAGAGTGATAATTGAGCTACTCTTGTAAAAGAGTGAATTTTCACTCCAAACAATGTGAAATCTCACTCCAAGAAATCTAGAGAAAACAGTAAATAAATTATTATTATTAAAATTATTATTCCAAAATAATAACGAAATAATACCAACCAAGAAAAAATGACAAATTTTATAAATTTTAAAAGTCTTAATTTATTCATAAAATTACGTTATTAATTATTCATTCAATTCATATAATAATCAACTTCATAATTGAAAAATGTATGATTATGTCAATTAAGATAATCGACACGGCAAAGTTGTCACTTTAATTTTGACAGGGATGATCACCAACATCATTCGAGACTTGCATCGATGCCATTGATGTCGACTATATCGACGTAGCAATTCTTAATTAAATACATATATATATCGATAATTATCACGAGCAGAAAGTTTTTACGATAGTATATACGATAATAGAATTATTCTTCGATGAATTACATAATTTATTGAATAGATACTGCGTAATCATACCTACGATAGTGTATAGTGAATTTAGATCCATTAGTAAGCTATGATGATATAGGAAACATGATTTTAGCACCTGGAATATGTACGTACCGAAATTCCGCATTACGTTGCATCTGCTATGAATTGCAATAGGCTCATTTTGGTTGGCGGAAGTCCACCATCTACTGCTCCACTCTACTGGTCCGCCAACATCGCTCTATGTATTAGGAGTAACAAAATGATTGGCATGTATAACTAGAAGAGAACTAGACTACTTACGTTATTCGTGTTTTCCTCCATGCGAAGAACAATGATTTGGTAGTAAGATGGACAAAGTATTACATTTTTTTCATTTTGGCAAAAATTATTTGGAAATCTCCCGCCTTATTTTTTATTTAAGATCTTACATCACTGTGGCATAAAAACTCATGCACTTTTAAACATTTTTTTATATAGTATAGACACATCTGTTTTTTTCAAAAAATGAACTATACTATGTGATTTTATATGAATTAGGTTTCCTGGATTGGAACAAAACTGAGCGTACATGGATCATTCAAAGTACGTATGAGTCTAGACGTCTATTTTTCGTATATCTGGACATCCAATGTACATCCAGTGAACGTTCTGTGCTAAATTGGAAATTGTTGTTTTTTTTTAATATATTGATACTAAAAAATGGAATTGTGGAGTCCTAAAAATATTATTTCAATTACTTAAAATTGACAAATGAAAAAATATGATATAATGTGATATAAATAATTTTACAAAATTTATTAAATTCCAGTATTAAATTCAAGTAATGAAAATGCCCGAGAAAAAATAAGAATTCTAAATCATTTCGCTTTTCTACCGTTGATCCAACGTAAGTTGACTTGTTTTAATTTTTCTAAAACAACATGATTTATTATTTAATAAATTGTTGCAAAACTCTGGTAGAAATTGTGCCTAATTATTCGAAAGTTTTTGACTAATTTACTTATTCACTGTTTAGTTTGTGGACAATATAACCGGCCAGTTTGCTATTGAAAATGGAACATTCATAATTCCTTGATATTATTAATTATAGATACATTTCTTAGATAAATCTTGCATAATTTGCACCCAGATTCTGTCCAACATTTTTAGGCATATCTGGGACGACATACCTAAGCATTTTCTGTCCAATTTCTGTCTAAATTCTGCCTACATTCTGCCAACATTCTGCTAAATATTATTGTAATATTTTTATATACCTTTATTATGAATAAGGTTATGTACACCGTATAGTCATAATGATCTTCAATGAAATTTAATACGTCGTGACACATACCAATACTTTGTTCATAAGTTTCATCATATATTCTTTTTTCGTATGTACTATCTACTACATTGTTATTGCCATTAAACCTTTCACAAATATTTTTGTTATCAGCATGGGCACGTGGGTTTTTTTCGGCACCTTCTTCTTCATATATGTGACAAGATTGCTGACCTCAACCTCATCTTCTACAATATTTACGTCTGAAAAAATCAATTGCTGCCGCTTTTTATGGTGCTTTACATCTCGATGTTTTATTATATTGTACTTAATTTAAAAATAAAAAATACGAGAGGCGTGTTTTATGATATTTTATTTAAGACTAAAGATCTGTTTATAAACTGACAACATAACGTAACCTAGTAACCAAAAGACTATCAAAATAAAAGTAGAGAGAAGAGTTTATAAAATTATAAAAGAAAATAGGTAAAATTATCGTCCTACTAAGTTTGCATAAGCATTGTATTTCAAACCAAATAAGAAAACGGTTTTAAAAGGGCATGTAAAAAAAATAAACTGCATATTATACTGGATAGTATATTTGTCTAATATTTGTCGAATTGTCCAATTTTGATATTACTTCGACCCGCACCGTAGGTAGGCACGAAGTATTGAATTTGGTCACGTTTCGATTTCTGAATTTCTTACTTTCAGAATTTTTTATAAGAAA
>JAPYZR010008629.1:0-16317 GCA_030522945.1 Trichopria nigra | reverse complement strand
AACATGACATTAGTTTCAAATATTTAAACTTTTTTAACAATAAATTGACTCGGGACACGATTAAATTTCCCGTTAAGGAAATTATTTATTTATTTAAATTATACATTGACCGAGTGAGGAATTATATAAAAATTCCTTATTTCTATTTGTTAATAAAAATTTTATATTATTATTGTTCTCGGGCTATGGTTCGAGATACAGAAAAAAAACTGTCCTCGTATTTTAACTATTTCGCTCACTTGGAATTCAATCCAAATACTTTTTTTTTACTAAAAAAAAAAAAAAAAGAAAAAAAATATACTTGCAATTTTTGGAAAATGCACTTTGACCATGGCAATCGAAAGAGCGTACCCTAAATTGAGTTAGTATACATATATATGATTTCGGTCGACGGTCACTTTATTATTCCTATTGACTTTGGAGTTGAAGCATTGGCCAAAAAATATTTTCTCTCTTTGACATTCATGGGTTAAGAGCAATTTCGCATTTTTATGACAATTATGTACGAAAAACTCGTTTAAATCCATAAACAAAAATTCTATTCTATTACATATATTTTCTAGTTATACATCAAGACTAAAATCTTAGGAAAAGGTTTGCATGGAAAATGATAAAAATAATTATAACGAAATATTGAATGATTTTAGAGATAATTCAATTTTTGGTACGAAATTATTTTTAATGACTATACGTTTATGAAGTAAAGAATAAAGTCTCACATTTTAAAATTAGTTGATCGATGTAGGAAAAAAAATAAAAATAAAAGCAAGAAAGATTTTGTCGATTTTCAAGCATTTCTTAAAATTTGTTTGCTAAAATATTGCTAAAATTAATTTCGCATGCCAGTTCTATTATTTTCTATTTTCGTAATTTCTCAAACATTTACGATAATTGTAAAAAAATGTAATTATTATTCTAATCACGATTACAAACTATTTTTTGATGTTATCGATGCGACATCTCTGTTTATTTTGTAATATTTATCGCAATTTCAGGCGGACATCTTTGCTCGTGTGGAAATTTTTCTACAATTTTCAATCCTATTTATTTTCGACATACAAGAAAACGACTATTTGAACATAATCTTTTATTAACCAATATTATTCATCGATTTCTATCGAAATCCAAGTGGCGTCTAAATCACTGGTTCTCGTGCAGAGAAGAAACCACGTACCAATTTATCATCCGTCGAATTAATCGATTAATAATCGCCGCATAAAATACACGCGGAGAAATCACTTTCGGTACGCAAAAAAAGGAGAAATTCGCGCTATTTACGAGTGACGGATGTCTTCAAGGATTGCATTCGGAACGAGACAAAGTCTGTAGCGAATCATCAGTTGCACGTTGCGTTACCCTTCAGACTGCACATATGTACATACGTTTCATTTAAACAGCCGTGACGAAGTTATTTTCAACATTCGAGCTTTGCATTGATTTGACTGAATGGTTTTGGTTGTGATGGCTGCAAGCAATTATCCGAGGAAGATGTATCATTAATTACGTCTCGAAAATTGTTCCAAGAATAAACAATTTTCTTGCATAATAAAAAATTAATTTTATATTTTAGTTTTGGAGTAAGATAATAACTATTTTGAAGAAGATCTCTGTAATATTCTACATACATGTACATAAATCAGTTTTTAATCGTGTCGATTTTCTTCTTGTGTATTTTTATTTTTATTCGTTTATTTTTTATTGTTAAAAAAAAAAGAAAAAATTTTTATTTCCTCACTGATGCAACGTGAAGCATCGCAACGCTCTCCTCTTCTATTCTTTTGTTTCGTTCGGATATTATATACGTTTGAGCGTAATATACATTATGCTAGTCACGTGTATCAACTGCTCCTCTTCTTCAATCAATTTTGAAAGCATTTATCATAATTAGGATGGCATCGAAGCAGTTATGCCGTGCGTGCGATCATGGGTTAATTAATTAATTTTAATTTTTGGTTTTAATTGGCAGTTCTTCGCCGGATTATTACCGTTGAATTTTATGTTTTAACTTGAATCACTGATTGGATTGTATACGGTCATGTTTTTGCTGGGATAAAACAAAACTGATATATATAGTGGTCCAAAATTATACTTATTATTACATCATTATGTAATTATACATTTATTTGTATAATCCTAAATTTAATAATAAACGAACAATTGACGGTCCCCTCTCTTTTTTTTTTTTTGCATATTTAAAAAGTCACCTTGCATCGAAAATATTTATAAAGTTACCCGTCGTCAAATTTGACATATTTACACCGGCAAGTTTGAAGAGAATTCGTATTTTCCATAACGGTCCCAAAGTAAATACGGCACTTGAACAAAAAGAAAAAAAAACGAAAAGAAAAAGAAAAGAAAAAAAAAAGATTCTCCTTCAATAACAAAAGCACCGTACGTGCAATCACAGCAAACCTGTATATAACGTAATGCACTGTACTCGGTACACCGTGTAAGTAATTTACATTTTGCTCAAATCCCCCCCGAGCAATGAGGGTCGGAGATAAAAATCCCATTATGTCGGGCAAACCAGTCTCGATTTTTCTGAAATTGAATGAACGATATACGCGTATATCGTTAAATATCCACAAATGGAGGCCAACACGCCGCGTCACATGCACGTTCCTGTGTGTACTATATATATATATATATATGTATACCGAGATAGGGTCCGTCCGCGAGAGATTACGGGTAGCAATACGATATAATCGATGCTTCAAGAGTCGCTCGTAATACAATAAGGGTAATATCGGAGGGTGACTTGGCTACTCTGTATATATACGGGATTATATTCTATACGATACGGTGTGATTTTGTGTCTCGCATTAACGCGAGAATTTCAGCGCGTTCAAGTTTCTCATTTTCACCCTTCGAAGCTTGCATTTTCCCACTCGTTTCTTTCTTGCTTTTTCCTTTTTTTTTGTTACGAAACGTGATATCCGTTGAGGATACGATTGTAAATTGAAATATGGCACGAAATATATAACGACAGAAAATAGAATTAAAAATTAAATTGAACACGGATTCAGAGGTGGAAGACCTTTTTAGTCAATTTATAGACGTTTTCAGTGCAAGATCTAATAAAGAAATAATATTGTTGGAATTGATGATTATTAAATCGATTATCGCTTGACTGAAGAGAATCGAGGGAAGGTTGAACCTTACTTTTCTAAAAAATAAGTATATATCTTGTACACCAATAAGTGATAAATTAATTGTTTGATTGGTTATAATCTTTATAGATTATTTTGTGGAATGAAATATTCGAAAAAAATGGTTAATCTTTATTTACGACAACTTCGTACATCGAAATAAAACCCTACTGCATAAAAATTGAATTTTCAGCAGACATTTTTCAAATAACCTTTACCTTCTTTGTTTTCGACCAGGGAAAAATCCAAACGGTAATTATTGCATATAGGATACGACAAACCATCTTTAGATTTTATTCAGATCACCATATAAAAAGCCGATTTTCAGTGGAACTTGTCCCACATTAGCTACAATTAAAGTCTAGTCAGTTTTAATATGCAATACTACTATAAATAAAGTGCCTCGTCAATTTATGAATTACTATATGTCTTCGATTTTTAATCAAGTCGTCGTTGCTCATTTCTATTTTTGCACCTAAATTTAAGTATAAATTTAAATATATATAAATTCAGTCATTATATGCTTTCAGTCAATTACCACAAAATGATGTAAAAGTCGACCACGTATCACGAAAATCGAGACAACCGTGAATTGAAGTTCTGATTTGATCGATCACAATATAAAATGTCGACATTTCATTATGGACAACAGTTGCGTTTGGCTGCTTTTGGTCGATTTGCTATTTTATATTCAATTTTATTAAATATATGAATGAATATATTTTTCATAATCGTAAGCGGAGAAGTCGTATTTCACTATGTTATTCGTTACTCGTGCGCGGAAAATCACATTTTCCGCACTTGTGACGCTATGTGCTATTTGAAAACTATTATTAATATTATTATTGTTGTTGTTATGATTATCATTATGATTATTATCACATTTCATTTCAAATAATATTGACTTATTTGGACAATTAAAATTATCGTCATGTTAAATTTGTTAATGTAAGGCATCTGAATTTTCAGATTCTATGTCTATCTATTTGATCTGAAGTTAAAAATGTTGAAGTCCAAAAAAATCTTAAACATTTTTTTTTAATTCATTCGATTTTTGTATGTAAAATGTGCACGAAACAATGGAACATAATAATTTTGAATGTTGACAATTGCAAGGAAAAATAGTGATCAACTTACATAAACAATATATAATTATTGTTTTGTTTCGATAATTTTCATTGGACTCCAACGTTTCGAACTTCAGCATCATTCCTAACCGGTATACTGTAGTTGTCAACAGACATTTTTGTACAGTGCACTCCGCCGCCGCGACGTACGTACCAGTCACGAGAATCATTTTTTCACGACCCTTGACGGTAGGTATATTGTTTCGCGATCTCTCATATATATGAGTACTACGTTACTAGACACAATGCGGAAGTCCTACCTTCTATTGTTTCTTTTTCAAACGGAACAAAACGAAAAGGTCCAAACTCATCGGCATCATCTGCACTTGAATTTGGATTTAATCGGTTTAATTCGTGGCGCATTAGCGAAGAACGCTCGACAAACAGGTGCAGGATTAGTCTCTTCCAGACAGCGAATAGTCTGGTCGTTCGAATACGCCAGTCTCGAGAGTTAATTTGAGGTCTACCCCATGGACACGCCATCGCGTGCACTGTCTGAGATTCCACGATCGAGTTTCGGTTGCGAAATCACCGAACGGACACCCACTCACGGCTATCCTTAATTATGCGTGTAGAGAATAGCTCTTAGTTATGTTAATGAAACTTTTCAAGAAAATGGATCGTTTGAGTGTACTATTTAGACTGCATCAAATTATACATCTTTTTTTTTTCTTATCGGTTTGAAGGAATTTCTGCAGCAAAATTTTGACTGAAATCCAGTTGATTTTATCTCTGGCAGAAATAAACCGACTTCAATTTATGAGAAAAAATAATACCTAACGATGTCACGTAATCATTAGTTATATAAATATACAATAATAACAACAACAACCACCACAACGACAACGTTGTATTTCTGATTCTCTGTTATTTACGATAGATTTTGCTCGTATATATCCGACCATTTTCATTCAATTAATTTTAACTCATTTGTCCATCATTTGTCCATCATTTGTCCATCATTTGTCCATGAATTTCACCCTATTTTCGGTTTTCAAAAATGTTCGTCCAATTGTTATTTACGAGAATCTCCAAATGTATGGCAATTTGTCTATGTCCGATAATTGTCATCATCCTTTAACTCTCTGTCTAACACAAATGTTACCCACGTTTATGATGCATGATTTATGTCAAAAATGTAAAGTTTTTCTCGACCGAATTAATGACTTAGTTTCACCCTACAAGACTGTTCAGCCTCAAACGTCGACCTGCATGTCACAGTTAAGGGCTAAGATTGCTAAGAATTATAAAACTTTGCAGATTTGTGTTTTGACATTGCTCAAATCCAAGGGGTTTAAAAAGAAAAGGAAAATTAAGAAACCGTCAAAAATTAGGACTCGGGCAAGCTACCTCGTTCCCAAAGACAAACAAAGTCTATAGTTCCCTGTTCTTCGCGTGAAACTCGACCGGCGCGACTCTCTACCGTCTCGGATGAACAAGATCCCACCGTATATCGTGGCTCGGCTTCGTGCCGTTTTTCCCAAATCCCGGGTACAACGACCCCCGGGCGAAGGGGTTGATCTTCATAAAAATCCTATTACGATGCAGAAACCAGTCCCGATTTTTCCGAAATTGGAACGCGTTTCCCCTTTTGGACCCTACCCGTCGCTGTACCTGCTTTACGCCACCTCGCCTGATCGTTACGCGTCCGTATATAGGTAAAAACCTCACGTGTTCGCGCGAAAGCCTCGCGACGTACGTGCATCTGTCATATTGCCGCCGTCGTCTTCACCGGATTCAGCGCATCCGCCGGGCCCCCCCTCGATTTCCCAGCCTTGATGGCTGCTGAAAACCGGATGACTTGAACGTTTAAAGTCGAGATAGCGAGATAGAGAGAGAGAGAGGCCTCGCGATCACACGCGTTCTCCATCGGTAGCCGAGTACGGAGGATGATGTGTGTGCACTGTACGAACCGTACGTATAGGGGAAACTCCCGGAAAAAAAACAACTATCGGAGCGTAGAGAAAGAGAGACAGACGGAGGGGGGAGGGGCGCTGTGGTTGCTACCGCAGGAAGAAACTTTTTCACTGGTTGACCCCGGGGCCCCGACGATGTCAATTTCTCATTTCGCGCATGCCCTCACTCTTCTTCGACGATGCGCACTTACGTCCGCACTTAACTCTCTCTCTCCTGGACGACTTTTCTCTCTTGAGAGAGGTACTACTCGTTCGCCGCTCGTTCGAGGGGAGAGAAAACTGCGCAATGGACACCGAGAATAAACGTATATATACCAACGAGGTATACAACGAGTAATTTCATATAAACGCCAAGTGTCCAGGAAAATAAACGGCCGATAATATCCTTTTTATGGCTCTCGAGATGAATATTAAATTCAGACATCTTTCATCGCTTTCCCGACATTTATTATAATTTATGAATTAAGTCACTATATAACTCCATGTTCGAAGACCCCTCAATATTATAATTAGTCCGAATCCGTGAGCCATTTCATAATTTGAAATATGTATCAACTGGAAGTTGAAAAAGTTAAGAAGAGGCTGAATACTCCATAGAGAATATCGTTTATTTGGAAAACATATCTATTGCGTTTCGTTTTTTTTATTTTTACGAAGGATTAAATTGTAAAATTCAGGGGCCAAATGATATTTGTATACTATACACTGCCATGCCAAACGAGTCATGTTTTTTAGGACAGATGTTAAAACGTCTTGTCGACGGAATTATATATACTTTCCGAACGTGAAAAATTACAACAATAACAAAATATGTTGTCGCGACAAAAAGGTGGTTTCCTTGATTATAAAAGTGATATATCATAACAAAACATTTGTTCAATGTTCAACCATAAAATAATACGTTAGTATTTTGTTGTCGAAGAGTTTTTTTTTTTTTTTTTAAGCAAGAAGACATTATCCAATGACAATCAAACGATTAGTTGCCCCAATCAATTACCGTCTTACATCAAAAACCGATTTTATCTGTTCGCTAAATAATTTTGTCGCGGCAAGTAAGTGTTTTCTCAAACGTACAAAATGTATTGTTGCATTAAAGAAATATTTTATAAAATCGATAAAAAATATATCCTTAATACATTTTGTGCAATCTTTAAAATGTTTTATATCTAGCAAATTAAAATTAAAAATGAAAACTTTTTTAAACGCTTAAGGTGTTTTCTCTTAAATTCTAACACAATTGTATCGTGATAAACTATTTTGTTGTTTCAAACCAACTATTTTCTTAGCTCAACAAAATGTTTCCTTGATTTAAGGAAGCATTCTGATCCCAATACGAAGAAGCAAACGCTAATCGAATGATTTGTCGCACCTATATATACAAATCGTCGCCTTGATGCAAAATTTCTCTTTGACCATCAGTTTATTTGAAATAAATAATCTTGTTCGAGTAACAAAATGTAAAGTTATACCAAACAGATATTTTCTTAAATCGACAAAATATTTATTTGATTTTCGGAACTGAAAGAAAGCGCAATAAGACGACATAAAGGATGCAAACTACACGAATATATCGGAACCCGGGAAAAAATGGATTAGATATAATTATATCTGAATCAAATTATATCTGAATCATGTATGATTATATCTGGATCATATATGTTCCAGATATAACGATATATAATTATATATGGATTTTGACCTGATATAAGTATATAACCATATATGATTCAGATATAATTATATCTAAATCCATTTTTTCCCGGGAATCTATGTCTAATAACTGAAAATGTTTGAAAGTGAGCACGGCAATGCTTGTAGAAACTATCAGTGTAAAATCTTTGTATCATAATTTTGTTACGTTTTCTTTGTCGTTTTCTTTTCAGCGTTGGTGTGGGAATCAAATGGATTTCATGTTGCAGGATTTCACGTCGTTACGATGCCCAGTCAATAACCGCCGTTATCGTCAAAAGCCGAAATGATGAATATCAATTATTAAAGAAGCATTCATTCAACGGATAAATATATACAGTTCCTGCATCTCGCGCGTGGTAAATCCATCAGGCTACGCATTAATGGGGCAGAGCCGACTGTCAACGCGGCAAAAAGCGACGGATATTGCCGGGGGAAGTGGCTAGAAATTATTTTACAAATTTCCCAAAGAAAGATAAAAACCACGAATAACTGCGGAGACCTATGAAAAATGATAGAGGAGAGGAAATGGGTATAGGGAGGTGCCGGGAGGACGAGCGACGTGTAAGTACACGTATAGGATAGGGTAAGGCGCACTTTATTGCCGCGTCATCGACGTACAATCGCGATTTCCTCTTTTATGGCGTAGTAGGGCCGTAAAAATAAAAGGCGAACTGGCGTTCCGCGAGACAGGCTTCAATTTGACGTCCCTGATCGATTGGAAATCACTGGAGAAATGAATGGCGCGCGATATATACGCGCCGCCGTACGTCGAGTTAATCGAAATTCGATTTCGTTTATTGCGAAAGCCATTCGGTCGACGCTATAGCGTCCTTTTCAGTGCTAATGATCGCGATAAATCACAAAACTTATTACGAATAAACAAATTTTACGTGCACGCAATTTATCAGTGATTCCGGTTTACGTAACGGCGATTATTCGCATGTGAATGCGCCCGCTGCAATTGTATATACTTCTAGAAATTGGGATTCGGAATTCATCCGAGCGACGTGATTGAGACATCTTTCATTGACCTGCCACTTCGTCATTACGTCACTGCGTCTACGCAAGCTTGTGAATTCACTACCGGAGTGAAAGAAATTGTCTTCAAAAATTGACAATGCTACAGACTTTCAGCCAAAGTAATATTTCAGACAATAAAAAATTATAGTGTAATGTTTGAATGAAGCGCATCATCAAAGAAATCTTCAAGCATAAAGTATTCCTACAGAGTTTTCAATATATAAATATAATCATATATAAAGTACCTCTCGATGACTTATATACTTTTGTAAAAGGGGATTCTCCCCTCCGAAAAAAACAAACAGATTAGAATAGGCCTAAATTAGTTTAGGCTTGTAAAGTTAAATACCCTATTTGAAATCGGTTATGTTTTAATTAAGTACGTCTTGAGTTGACAAGAAATTTGGCAAGTAGCAACGCACTTCACTGCTTTGGTTTTACATTTGGTGCATTAGCATATATAGCCAAGGTTCGATATCATAATTGAAGATTGTATTTTACAAAATACGTAATGAAAATTGCATTGTTCCACGTGAAGATAGTTTGTCATTCAACCTTCCGCGCAATGCAAATATCTTCCAAGAATTTTATATTCAACAACGACATCGAATTGCAAGATATCAACGTTTCGGTTCCACGTTTTGGTTGTTATTGAAAGAGTGAACAAAAAACGTATAAACTCGTCGAAAAAAAGCTAATCTGTTGGTCATCCGCATGGGAACCGTATATAGCATCAATATGAAAGTAAATAAAATTAAAACCCATCGTTGCGGTACGACGTCGCATGCGATGAGCTACTACGACATTGACAAATGATTCCGATCATTTCAGTATTTTCGTATCATCCGACAAAAAGTGGCAAGTGGACCAAGTTATTTTACAGAACCCCGTTATCACAGCGATTGTCGTCATATCGTAGAAATGATTTTTTTGATCGACACTATAACATTAATGCGAGACAAATTTCGCGTATTCGCAGAGAGAGAGAGAAAGAAAGTGTGTAAGAGAAAGACGAGGACTATAGCTGGCCTCTCTTTCCTTTGTTCCCACGCCATATTCTTGTCTTCTCGCAGTCTCTGAGAGAATCAGCGACCCGCACTGCTTATCTCTCTTTTTCTCTCTCAGTCTCTCTCTCTTTTTTCACTCCCTCTCTCTCTCTCTCTCCTTTGGTCGGTTCTCCAAGAGCCGAGCGGCACTGTCCGGTCCTTTCGAGATTCACCGCGTGCCGAACACAAAGGGAAACTCTTGGACTCTCCGCAGCAGCAGCCGCTTGACTCTGTGTTTCTCTCTGTGTAAACTCGGAAAAAAGCCCTCTCGAAGAGACAGAGAGAGAGAGAGAGACACATGATCTTCTTGATACAGCTCCTGCGAAAGAGGACCTGGAATCATCGATCCAACCAACTGACGAACCAGTTACCAGCAACGTCCTTCTTCCGTCTCTCTCACTCTCTCTCTCTTTCTCGCTCTTTAACTCTCACTTTGTATGTATTTATGATAACGTCTTCACGAGAACAATTAATTATATTGAAAGCAAATTTATCGTCAACTATAACTTCTCGTTGCTCGCGTGTCGACTCGCCTGTATAAAGTGATCAACACAAAAAGTCGTTCATTATATAAATCAACTTGCACCTCGAATCATGTTCGAATGGACGATTAAACTTCCATTATCTATGTTTCTTTGTTTAATCGACTGGAGGCCGCAGCTTTATCGCGGCGCGGACTGCGCCACTTGAATTGTTGTTGTCGAGTGTGCATTTTTTGTCAGATTTCGTTTCGCCTCTAAATGTCGTATTGTTTTCGATCTTTATTGGCGAGAGTTTTATTCATATTCATTAGGCTTATTGTGTTCTATTCAGTCGAAAAAATGATAAATTTAATGAAATAAAAAAAAATTAAAAAATAAAAGATAAAACTCACAGGAAATATTTATGCAAATAATTAACGATATTCCGCTTTAATTGCAACGATCGAATATTTTATTGAATTTAGATAGACAATTTTTAAATCAAGACAATTCTATTTCGTTTATTAATGATTTCTTACAGGTTTCCGTACCTCCCTTTATATTTTGTTCCATCTTTGTTTTCCTCAACTTATAACGAAATTGTTTATAATGTGTATGTGCAGTTTGCAGATTCGGAAAATGAGTAGAAAAACTACATTTGATGCAAGAGATGTCCACTAGGAGGCGATGCTTTCCGCAAGTGGCGTTTGATATTTTGATATAGCAAGTGTTATCTGCGTAGAAAATCACGTGACACGTGGTCCATGAATTACGCATACATGTTTTGTAATATATTTTGCATAATGAAAACATTGACAGTGACAGATTTCTGTCACCTTTGCTTATTTGTATATGGATGTATGAAAATAAATATATATAATTAAACGCTATCATACGGATCGCAATCGTCCCAGGAATTATCCGGGAACAGAACAATCGAATCGAGCCATTCGTCACCTCTCTATAGTACAAGTATTTCGATGGGGCGTAAAAAGCGCGCCAATTTTGAAATCTCTAACGTAATCGATCTTATCTCTCGAATAAAGGAATGAAAAAAAAAAAAACACCAGGACGCCGCGCCGCGCCGATCCGAGGACAGTGAAATAAACACTCCCATTGGCTGAAAATGGACCTATCATTCAAACAATCGTGAGAATATCCCCGAAAGTGGATTCCTACCGGCGATAAGGATCGCACGCTCCGATACTTATTGAGTAATAATTATTCCGGAGACTCGGAGCCGTTCGCGAATAAGAGAGGGCATCGCCGCCTGTCCCTTTTACGGGCCGCGACTTTCCGACCTGGAGGCACGAGGGCGGAAAGGTAGCCAGAAGAACGCCTCTCTTTCGGTTTTGTCCGAAGGGAATAAAAATAAAATACCAGCACAGCAGCAGCAGCAGCAGCAGCCGCTTGCGTCCCGGGATATAGCAAGAAAGAGAGGCAACGCACGCCGCCGGCCACTTGGATCAAAAGGCACGAATCGAGCGAGTGCGCGCGCTAGAGAGAGTGAGAGAGTAAGAGAGAGAAAGGGATGAGGCAATGTGGTGGCAGTCGTCCCGGAGTAAATTGACTGGTGTACCGGGGCACAGGCAGGGGTTTCGCGAGGGCCCGCGAAGGATAATTCGGAGTCGGCTAGTTTTCAAAGGACCCGCGGAACGATATATCAATGCCCTGCTTGCAGAACAATTCGAACTATTCGCGATACACAAAGAAAAATACCAAATCGAATGCCTGGAATAGCGCAACGAGCCCTGCCCCCCTCCACACCCCCCCCTCCCACTCTCCCTTCCTCCCGTTCGTTCCCTTTCCTTCCATGTTCTCTTTGCCCTTTGCTTGGTCCAGCGACTCTCTTTCTCTTTCTGGCGCACCCTTTCCCGTTCCTTTCCTTCCTATCGCCGTCCTATTCGCATATATTTAATTCCTTCCACTTCTTCATGCACTTATGCCTTACTCTTTCTCTCTCTCTCTCTCTCCCTCTCTTTCTCGTGCATTCCCTTCATTCATATCTCAGTCGTTCTCATGCCGGAGATTCCCCGTGTGTTCGTCTCGCTGTCGTAGGTTGTTAGAGTTTTTCTTGCCAACTTTGTACTTCCCGTTGTTTCTCCCGCTACGCACCGTACGCCTTTTATGGGATAACTTTTTTTTCCATCTCGCTTTCTCTGGCTTGTTGCTCCTTTTTAGGGGCTTGCTTTTTTTTCTTTCGCGTTTCCCCTGCCTGTCTGCCCTTTTTTTCGGGTTTTTTTTTTTTTTCAAGCATATCAGAAACGTGCACTTGAGTGAATTAGGCATTTCGAATTGTTCCATTGATTTATTTATTATTATTACTTCGCCTAGAGAGTTCTCATTTTCATTCTTCAAGTGTTTTTATCGAGGAAGCTCCTTGATCGATTTTCTCATTTCACCATTGCTTCTCTTATTGTCTATTCCCAGGTTACACCTTCATGTTTTCTTGACACGAGAGTCGAAATATCCGAGACGTTGTAGGTATACGCACGTGTCCGCCTACGATATCTCACGAACGAAGCTTCAGCATTCACCTTCTCAAACCTGTTTTCGACAATTCAGGGATTATATATAGGAACAAGTGATTAGATTTTTGCGTATACGTATACGTTAAGTGTCACAAACAGGGCAAATAGGGGACACGTGTATAGTTTAAAAATTATTTAACTTCTGGAATAAATCCAACTCCAGTAGGTTTTGAACATTTTATTCGGCGCGTTCGACATTTACCCTCACGTCAAGTCCTCGAGTTTTTTTCACATTGCAAAACGCGGTTTTTGCGCCAGATGACAGACTTAACAAAATTTTGTAGGCCTTTATCCTTTTGCTATATGTTTCGTTGTGTATATTTTACTGAAATTTAGTGCACTTTCGAGATACCGATGCAACCCCTATACAGTTAGAAGTGTACCGCAATAATGAATAAAATCACACAGAGCTAAAAAAGCAACACCTCGTTTTAGCTCTTTTTCAGTTGTCCAACGAACAAAACGTCATATCGACGTGCATATTTTTACCCGATGAAACAATGCCGAACTTTAGAACTATACCCGTGGTGTATGTGTAACGTCACAGAGTAAAAAACAAACATTTTCATTATAATTTCGAGAGTTTTTGATATATATAAAACAAGACAAAACAATACATAAAAATAAAAAATTAATTACAAATTATGCTGTAAACAGTTTTGAGCATGACTTAATTTGTTCAGTCTTCACACTACGGATATCTAGTCTTTAGTATCCGTGAAATTAATCCTCGCTAAAACGCCGTAGGCAATAAGAAATACGTAGCATTTGTTTCAACGACTGAAACTCTGTTTTACATTATTAATCAAATTTCAGAAAACGTATATGATTTTATCGTATTCCCATATAATTAATAAAATGATAATAACGATATGCTGATCAGCAAGCGTAATAAATTATTAAATCTCTTGCCAAAATATATTTCATAAATCATTTCATTCATTTACAGTCATTTCAAATAGAAAATAAGTGATAGACTTGTTTCAATCTGATCGTATCGTGTTCTATAATATGAAATTAAGTTTTTCCAAATTATTTTTATGAATATTTGGTATAAAAGAATTCTTTTTCGTTAAATAAACATCCCACCTAGATTATTATCAATTTTAGAATATTTCAAAGTTTTCATTCTCGATTTTAATGATGTTCTTTTTTTATATTTACTATAATAACACGTTGAAGAATTGAAAAATACAGGTTTTAAAATAAAAATTCATTATGTTTATTATTATGTTATTTATTTTTTTATTATGTTTCCAACTGTTTTCATTGTATTTAAGTGAACATTAGTATACATATATATATCAAGTTTCACGAAAATACAATATATGTGTGTGTGTGTGTGCGTGTGTGCGTGCGTGCGTGTTTTGAGGGGATGCTGATTTTGAATCTGTTATCAGGACTTGAAAATTCACATTCAAAACCAATCGCCGGTTTCAATATGGCCGACCGAATTCGTGAAAATAAAACTCTGATCATGTATAGGAATAATTGACCCTATAATAATTAAAGGAACATGTATATATACTACATTTTATCATAATTAAAATTCGTGGTATAAATTATATACGTCATATTGGAGCAGCCATATTGAATTTCATAAATTTGAGGATAGATTCGGTATCAGCGACTTCAAAAACACGTGAACACGATTTTTCATCAAGAGCAGAGTTAATTTCATGAATTTCAGTCAGCCATATTGGTTTCCAGTGCATTTCCAAAAACTGATAAGAGATTTCTAATCAGATACCTCTAAACCCTGTAAGACATCCAAGGGTTAATGAGATGGGATATATATATAAAATTATAAATGAATATATATATACATATATGTATACAAGTTCCAAAATTATTCAAGCGTAAATGATAAATAAAATTATGTCTACAAGAAATTCTTTACTATATACATATAATATATTTTGTATCATTATATATATCGAAAGTATATATCTTGACTAGTTACGCTAGTCATGATCACGTGTTTTCTAAGCGTCATGAGTGGATAAATTTAATTCAAATTCGGCGCATCGGATAAAATTATAATGAAAAATTTTCCTTTGAAATAGAGTGTTTCAAAAATAGTATCATAAAGTATGTAAAGTAAACAAAATTGATTTGAATGAAACAATCAAATATTGTATGGTTGAACTGAAAAAGTTAGTGCTAAACACAGTGGAATCTATTTCTTCACTTCGTTTTTTTTTTTTTTTTTTAAGTATCCATTTGCTTTATTTCTTCGTTTATCTTTAACAGCTTTACGAAAATCCTACTTACGATAACCCAAGAGTCACGTGGGAAATTTAAACTTACCTGAAACAAATAAAAAACAAGAATCGATCAGTATACAATTATATAGACATTTAACGCAAAACTTATAGTAGAGCAAATAATGAAACGTTTAATTTATTTTAGTTTTGTATACTTTATTTATGAATTCTTTGTCGTTCGATACAAAAAGGAAAAAAAAATCTAAAACTCTGCATCTAATTTCGAAAGCATTGACTGTATTGATAGTAAACTATTATTTAATAAAACAAATAATTAAATAATTTAATACAATAATCATTATGTATAGTTAAATATAATACTTATATATATAATATATAATTTAATACAATAAAATAATAATTCAATAAGAAAACGTCAAATTTCACATATGTATGTATAGCTTGGGGTGTAAGCGAAATATTTCAATATCCCAGGGATTATTTGCGAAACGCGTTATCTCATGGAGTGTTATAACATTGTGTGGCGGGTTCATGTCCTTTCGCGAATATTAATTCTCAACGTATTTGTCTTCTACTCTTTGAAGTTGGATTCCCCTTCGGTTTTCAGCCTCTCGCTCTTTCTGCCATACGTTTTCACCCTCGCGTCCGCCGCATAAACACATTGTAATACGTATAGTCGTCAGATCCGGATGAACGAATATTAACCTATGTATTCTCTCTCTCTCTCTCTCCATGCCTCATCGACGTATATTCCCTCTAGTGCACAAAGGTCGGCGATATTCGAAGCGACGTATATGCATATATGTATACATACATATATATGGTGGTGCAGCAAATGTGCAAGTGCCGAACGCGGAAAAGTGACGGAGAACAACCGATGTTTGGGTTAAAAAGTGAGAATGCAATAGACGATGCATGTATACATGCGTGTGAAGGGCGCGGGTGGTGACGGGGGGGGGGGGGGGGGGGGGGGGGTTTGGGGGGAAAAAAAAAGGGGGGGGGGGGGAAAGGGGGGTCCTTTGTTTTGTTTCTTTCCATTGTTTATTTTTTATTGCTGATAAAACTTCCCCCCCCCCCCCCCCCCGTCACCACCCGCGCCCTTCACACGCATGTATACATGCATCGTCTATTGCATTCTCACTTTTTA